>JBBPFQ010680076.1:0-15282 GCA_037974815.1 Kaempferia elegans | reverse complement strand
CAAGTAAATGAATTGTGTTAGCATTGCTTTTGTATTGTGTTCTTTATTTTGTTTAGTTTGTATTTACGCTACGCACTAATCCTAGTAGGGAAAAACTGACCAAACGATCTCCAACATATAGGTCTTTAGGTGTATTCTGATTTGGTACTTCATCAGACGTGAATAGCTTCTAAAGTCTCATTTTGTACATTTTGACATAGGCTATACACTTATTAAAAAAAAAGTGTGCAGGAACTTGTATGAACACAAATGGAGCTTTAGAGAGCTTGTGCTTAAGAGGCCGAGTGATGTGGCTTGGCATGACCAAGGTGACACATTTAGTGCCTTGGAGGTGATTGCATAGAGCATCTAAGGGACCGTAGGATAAGAAACATCAAGATAGTAAGGATGACAGCTGATAGAGCATGCACTACATAAGTGAAGATGTAAAGGATGACATGCGGAGATGAGTTGAGGGCTCGTGTGCATCCGGAATATGGGTGAAGAGCGAAGTTAAGTTGCTAAGGTAAGCTTCATGGGTAAACTATGAGAGATAAGTAACTTGTACACATGAGGAGAGGGTAAAACTCAACTTAGGTGAGTCAATCATTAGGATGATTATAGTCAGGAATCCAGTTGACTCGAACTAGAATCTAGTCTACTAGTGGATGAGTTGACTGATAGGAACATCTAGTTGATTGGAAAATCTAAAACCCCAATTTGAGGTTTGTAGTTTGGATTAGTTGACTAATGTGGTGGAGTTCAATTGATTGATGGTTGATTTGACTAGGCAGTCAAATTAGGTTGAGGAGCAAGCAAACATAATATTTCTATTAAGAAGAGTCATCAACTGGGTAGTCAACTAACGATAGATAAGTTGACAATCGATTGATGCTATAAATGGAAAGCAGAAGAGAGCTAATGATAGATAGCGTTGCAGCACAATGGTCAGATACATAACAACTACTCTAATGGGTGCAAATCAATTGACTAATTAGCAACATATCAGATCACAACAAGAGGTTCTAAAGGTTATAAAAGAGGAGCTCAAAATCTTGAAGGTTGACATAACAGTGTTTGTTAAACATATTTGAAGCCTCTTGTAGTCTTCTTAGTTTTTCCTCCACTTCTAGTAGTTAACGAAGGAGAAAGTTAGTGGCTCTTTCCGGGAGTGATCCACTGACGGATCATAGTTCACGGAGTAGGAGTTTGGCGAACTACCAAACAACATTAAATAACATATTAGTAATTGTGTAAGTACTTGTTTGTTTATGTTTGTATTCCATTGTGTGACCTTGTTAGATCAATAGCAAGAGTAGATTGATTTTTATTTGCAACCATATGTTCGCTATTCACTCCCTCCCCTCTTCGTCTCCATCATACATCATTCACAATCCAACATTTTGGAGTTCTTTTCAATAGAATTCCCTAAATACTAGGGAATGAACAATAGTCAATGTCAATTGATATGTGTGTGTGTGCGCGCGCGCATAGGATTTTTTATTCACATAGATTGCATCCATTATTATTCTTTTCTAGTGGCTTGGTTTCTTATTGGTTAGGAAAGTTGTCGCCTATTTTAGGACAGGAGAGTTAGGACCGGTGCAGTCAATGGATTGTGAACAGCCCTAATTTACAACTTGCTAATCACTTAATAAGGTCAGCACAAATAAAGCGCAATAGAAGTGTAAATAAAGACAAGCAAACCTAGTACACGAGGATGTAACATGGTTGGGAATCCCCCAGGTTCCTTGTCTCCTATCAATCTTCATGTGGATAACTCTAACTCTTGAACAACCACTACTTTTCTCCTTCTAGTCAAATCCTAGAGGTGGAGAAACTTCTTACAATAAAGCTCACAACAAATGCTCTCAAATGAATACAAGAAGCCTTAAAGATGGTTGAAATGATTCTAGGAGAGTTAGCCTTTGATCCTCCATCAAGTCCTCTTTTTATAGTTTTCTCCCAACTTCTTTATTGTTGTTGTTCCACACCCAGCAGTCGATTGGTAAACTTCATTAGACAACCTAATCACTCTTTGCATCATCAAATCTAACTATTATTGCAGTTCCTTCTATACTAGCTTTTGTAGCAACAGTTGACTAGAATTTATCAACAGCCTATAGATCCATGAGCATGTAACTCATGGTTAACTCAACCATGAACAAAAACATTCTATTTATAGGCTGATTGGCTCCAGTCAACTGGTCAAGTGACTTAGCTTACACCAATCAATTGATATTCATTATTAATCAACTAGACATTACCACAAACTAGTCCATATCAAGGGGTTTCACCAGTCGACTGATATGGTCTATTAGTCAATTAGATCAGATAACCACACATAGATACTCCTATTTAACAGTCACTCAGTCCACGACTTAGGCATCAATTGACTAATGTCCAACACCCTCCATCCACTTCTTAGGTCGAATTTGCCTATGCTGCGATTTACCCTCGCTTAGGTACAATTTCTCTCAACACTCAACTCCCCAAGAGTTATACATTCACCTTAAAGCTATCACCCATCAGGCTACTTATCCCTCGGATGTGCTTGAGCCAGTATCTTCTCATGCCATCCTTTATGCCTTCACATATATAGTTTGCTTCCTCAGGTCAATCACACTCTAATGCTCCTCCTCCTTTAATCTCTCGGATGCTCCACATCATCATTCTTTTATCTCCATGGATTTTGAACCATTGAGTCATCAAGATACCTTGAAGCCAAGTTATTTCCATGTGTATACCTCTAAGTCTTGTATGACTCAAATATACATATCAAATACAACCACAATCCTAACTTAAATTCTTAGCTCAATTCATTAAAACATTGATCAATCCTGATCTCAAAGGATGAGTGCACCAACAATCTTCTTTTTTAATGATTGACAATATGATTAAGTTATAATGATGAATGAAAAAAGTATAAGTATGTTAGGGACCTAACCAAGCACTCCCTACGCTTAAGCTCGCTCTTCAGCTTCTACAAAACATATTAGGAAGAATATTGCACTAAGTCCAAACACACATAATTTGATAGTAAACAAGTATTTCTAATCTTTATATTGAATCTACATAGAATAACCAAGCAAAAATACCAAAAGTGATTCTAAAATTATTTTGATAGCAAAGTATCAATTGATTGAGTATAGTCTCTAGTTGACTGAATGTAGATCTAGTTGACTATTTTCTAAATAATTGATTGATTTTTGATAAGTTTCCAAATTGTACTTTCGTGCCAACTTTAGAAATTTATCAAAAAATCTATAAACTTCCAAAATTCTAAACTATTGCAAATAGATTTCTATAATGCATATCATGAAAAAGACAATTTTCATGAAAAGTCATTTTAAAACATGATTTTGACACAAAAATGAACAAGTTTTAAAACCTTCAACTTTGTATTAACTTCACAAATCTTGTTTAGAAACTTAGATGTAAAATTTGTAAAGTCAAAATATGTAATAATTTTTTAAATATAAAATTTCCAACTAGATCAATGGGCCACATGTTCATTAATTAAATTAATGGCTTTTCCCATAGTTAATTAATGAATAATGTCATGATTCCCTTGTGATTCATCATGATGCCTCAAACAATGTAAATCATGGTATCAACATGCATTTCATTTGTGTCTAAGTTGTTTAATGTAGAAATCTATTGGTCTCGTGTAAGTGTGAGTTGGATTGCTAGGGGGGAGGGGGTGAATAGTGTGACTTTAAACTTTTTTCTATGTTGCAATCTCAACAAGGACACAAAACAATGTTAGAGACAAAAAAAAACATAAAACAAAAAAAATAAACATACCACAAAGTCACAAACTCATTATTTGATGTGGTTCATCATGTCCCATAATTATGTCTGTGTCCTATGACTCTTTCAGAGAGTCACTTCTAGAATCTACTACTTTTCTTCTCTTCGGTTAAATATCATTGGTGGAGAAACCTCTTACTATATCAATGTAGCATGTTGTATAGGAGTTTTACAAGAGGTAGTAGGATTAAGAACAATAAGTCTCAAAAAAATAAAAAAGTTAGGGATTTCGATCTGCATAGATGGAAGATAATAAATCATTTTAGGCCTTTGAATATCTTTAAAAGTCCTCCACAAAGTGCTTCACTGGCACAATTTTGTAGATGTGACATCCATTAATTGATTGGTAAAATGACATCAATCAACTGATACAACTATTTCTTCTACTTACTATCAATTCCTATGACTACAAGTTCATCCAACTACTATCAGTGAATTGGTGCGACTATTTCTTCTAGCTCGTGAATGAATCCTACAATGACTCCTTCATCTAAGATCATTGATTGATTAAACCTGGGAACGGATTGTGAGGGGTGCTTCGGTAAACATCACCTTTTGCTAAAATTGGTTGATTGAACATCATCCATCGATCAACTACCTTGATTGAGTTCCGTAATTTAAAACTTTTTTTGTGCAATTCCTCAAATAACTCATACATCAATCAACTAATCACAAATCATCGGTCAACGGATCACAAATCATCAATCAACTAGACCAACAGGTGATTCCTCATAATCCATTAGTACACTGAGCTAATAGCTGACTACTTATAAGCCATCAGTCAAGTGCAACAGTGACTTTTCTAGTTGACTTCTCAGTCAACTAACTCTCAATTGAATGCCTCAATTAATTGATAATTTGACTCTAACTATCTAATGATCGATTTCGCTTAGATTGAAGTCTACCCTTGCCCAAATACAAGTTCGCTCTACCCTTAACTCAAAGCAGTTGGTTTCTACTATCTCCGGTCTTCTACTAGGCTTCTTACCCCTTGGATGCATTGAATTGTATGGATCCCTTCTCATGTCATCCTTCTCGCTCCACCTGTATACTCTTCTACTAAAGCTCTTTATTCCTCTGATGCGCCGAGCTCATCGACCCTCATCTTATGCCATCCTTTATGCTTGCTTGCATTTTCTTCTTCCTATCACATCCACGTTGGATGTTCCTTGTCTTAAAGTTCCTTAGGTGTCCCGTACCATCCTTCTTTTATCTAACTCGGATCTATGTGTATATACCTAAGTCTGTGCACACTCAAGAGATAACCTATAGTAGACTAGTTTGTAAGAGTTGAACTTAGTTAATGTACCTGAATAAAATAGGATTCATAATGAAAGTCATGTCTCTTCTCTTCCAAAGCAAAGCCTTCTTCCTTCTAATACCTTTAGCAATTGGAATTATATACTTGAATTAGCAATTTTTATGACATTTTTTTTGAATTGAGTCAATTTCAAGCTTATCCTTAATAGTTTGATTGCTGTTGCTACATTAATAGTTTGATTGCTAAAGGACAATCCATTTAGTTGCATAGATGAAATTCATCATAACCTAATTGCACACTATTGTTGAGGGTGAATTAAACATTAAGGCAAGTAACCACACTATTTGTGATCATCAATTGCTACACATCAACAAGGCATAACTTCAACTCAATTGATTTCTAATATATATTGATAATTATCTCGCTTGTGTAAAATATTAAAAGGTCACACACAGAGTAAACAAGATATTTGACATAGTTGATAAATAAAATGACATCTTTTACTGTAGCTTGAGAGAGAAATGACGAATTGGTAAAGGTCATAGAGAAATGAGATTTAGGATCCTACTATATTTTGGCATTCATCTACAAATAATAGAAGATGTTAGAGGGAAGACAAAGCTAAGTTCAAACATGTGCTAAAAGGCAATTCGCTTGCCCTAGCTCGCCCCTGCCAACCCGTCCCTAAGCCAACACGGAGGAGGTAAATTACGGGTGACTACTAGCTATTAGTGCAAAATGGTCAAGATATTGGGTAGGTATGCTCGGACGCGTCAAGTTTCGACCTGAAGACCTCATGTGACAACCTCCTATACCTTAACCACCGCCCTGCCCCGAGGGGAAAGTTAAGTTCAAACATCTTCCTTGAGGAGGGAGTTGATGGGAATTTAATGGCAATAGCACTTAAGAAAACAATGTTATGGTTGCAAGTGGAATGGAAAAAAGGCTACATGGGATGACTTATTTATATTGGATGTGGATGATGTATTAGTAAGGTGATGGAAACAATATCAAGGGAGACTAATGAAATGAAGACCAAGACTTTCCTTCATCTGGGGGGCATGGGAACATGTTTTTCAATTGCTTGAAAATAAGTTTTTCAAAAACTACTTTTATTTTGAAAATGGTGGGGGATTCTTGAGGTTGTTAAAATGTAAAGGGTTCAAGACTTTGAAAACATGGAAAAGGACAAAAAGGAAAAAATGATGGTAGAATCTCATTAGAACTTTATGTGAGAAATTAATTCTCACATTTAATTTTTGGAGAAAAATTGAAATATTTAAATACATCTCTCTTAAATAGAGAAGAAGTTAGTAGAGGAACCATGTGCTTTTGTACATAGTGAGATCATGTGTAATGCACATAAGTGGTTTGCTAATGACCTAGGTTCTATGACCTAATGAGCAATGGGCCAAATTAATTGGTTAGGTGCAATTTAAGAGATATAGTTCATTCAAGGTTTGTGTACTAGTTAAAAGGGCCAAGACCTAGGTTAGTTTGATCCATCCAAATTTTGAAGAATTCACATCCAACAATAAGTCTCCTCTCTCCCTCCCATAGTAAAATTCTTTCTCCTTCAAACATCTTTGGCCCTTAGAATTAGAATGGAGTACCCAATGGAAAATTCTAATGCTATTGTTTCTAAGTTAGTGGACTACAAACATTTACTTGGCATAACTTACATGTGTATACCTGAACGTAAGATGTGCAAAATATGTCAACGAAGTATTCCATTGTGATTTATATCCACCTTGTTACTACTGCATGCAATTGTGACTTGCCTTCAAATAGCTTGTACAAGATTATATATTTAAACACCTTAAGCTCTTCAAAACTATATGTGGGACAACTTCTCCACATGAGCTTTACAGAGTTTTCTATATATATATGTTGAAAGCTATACCTATCAATTCTGACACAAATGAAAGACTTATTTCTTGTTATCATAATTGTTGCTATATGTTGAAGTATCTGTATGATCTAGACTCTATTTTAGTATGTTTCATTTAGAATAATCGAAGATGGGATTATGATTTTCAGGTGTTAGACAAGTGTCAGCTTGGTAATCTGATACGCCAAAAAGACAAGAAACTGAATTCAACTGGTAACATTTACAACCGACTATGATTTTGTGAAATGAAACATTCTTAAGATAGATGCATTTACATGATAGCCTAAGTGTTGATGTTTAGCAGCAATTGACACTAAGCTCTTTACAGTGATTGAAAATGGAGAAAATTGGAGTGTTGGACAGCGGCAGCTATTCTGTTTAGGAAGATCACTGCTAAAAAGGAGTAAGATTCTGGTATTGGATGAAGCCACTGCCTCAATTGACTCTGCCACAGATGGAATCATCCAAGATACAATATGCACTGAATTCAGCAACTGCACCATTCTCACCATAGCTCACAGGATTCACACCGTCATTGACAGCCACCTCATTCTTGTTCTTGGTGAAGGTATCTGACTCACTAAATCAGTAGTAGTAGCTGAAAAATTGTAGACTTTGTCTTGTACCAGATAGTCTGTTCATGTTTTAAATTGTAAAATTTATTGTTCCTGAGCAGGAAAGATACTCGAATATGATTCTCCATCAAAACTGCTGGAAAGAGAAGATTCATCGTTCTCAAAGCTGATAAAGGAGTACTCATTGAGATCACAAAACTCCAAGAATATTGCTAGACAAGGAGCAGCCAATACACCTTATGCAGAATGACAGATGCTAAGGTGGACGATCCCCGGATTTCTAGCAGAATAAAAGAATTACGTGTTCAGCCAAACTCTGTTACAATCTGATTTCTCTACCAAAAAAAAAAAAGGCAGGCTGCATACCGAACGAGGAAAAAGAAAATTCTTTCCTCTATCACGGATGTTTTGCTAGGCTATGCCAACTAGCAATCTAAGTAACATGGGCGAAGTACCATGATTGAATCATCAAACGAATGGAATCTCTTGTTGAATTTATATGATATTCAAAAGAGAAGGCTCCTTTGAACCTTCATAAATTTCTTTACACTACTTCAGCTAAGAGCAGATGTTCGTCTCTGTTGATAAAACTAGAATCTTTTTGCAGTAATAATGTCAGGAAATATAATAGCAAACTAGCTCGTATTTAAGGTAGAAAACAAAGAGAAAGAGGGACGTTCACTTTGAGAGAACAATCTCCAAATGCATCAAGGTTATATTCCATTAATTTGTTATAAGCATCCAAAGAAAATGCTTTCTAGCTATACGAGTTAATAAACTTTTTCAAAATAAATCAAAAGGGATTACCATATTTCAGAGATATAAAAAAGAATAATCAAAATAGGCAAAACTAATTCTCAGTCACTTTGTTAAGATAATCAAACGAACGTGCTTTGAGCCTTAATTAGGATAATATCATTTCCCTAACTTCCAAAACTGACTTGGAGGCAACAAATTCACATTTTTGGTCAATTTTTAATTTGACCTAAGCAAGTCACTCATACTTGGATAAATATCGAATATGAAGATGAAATAAAAGAAAAACGAAATGCACAACGCTAATGTAAAAATATAATGTTGTTTAAAGATCCTACTCCTACATCTACAACGCTGGTTGCGTACGTTCAGTGTGACACCTCAAATCAAGCCACAACATTCTCCTAGATATAAAATTCAAGCAAGTCTCTACAATGGTAGTTCACGTCTATTTAAACTCTCCTCACAATGATATGGAAAATGATCTACTCAGTCCGCACACTTTCTGTTGATGCAATACCTCGAATCAAAGATTGACTAAGCTTGAATTAAGTTTTAATGTATGATCAATGTGTTTGATGATTGAGTAAATGTCAAGTAGGTCAATATTAACTGAATATTTGGCGATAAAAAAATCCAAGTGAATCATCATTGACTAGACATTTAAAAGTTAGAAGTTCAATAGAGAGACAGGGGAGAAGTTTGAGTGAGTCATTGATGACCTGACCCTAAACCCTGAGACTGATAATGGGTGAAGTCCTAGATATGTCTTTAGGCAATGAAAGTGCTAATAGGTTAAGGTTAACTCGATACTAGACAATTATGAGGTCATAGTAAGTAGAGGTGAGTATTTAGTTAATTAAAATTGAATCGGATTCAACCGAATAAATCGAACCAACTATTTTTTTTAAAAAAAATTGAACTAACTGAATCAATAAAATATCAGATAATTCAATTTTTTTAACCGAATTAATCAAATTTATTTTAAAAATCAGTTTTAATAAAATTTATTTTTTTAAAATAAAATTTGGTTTCGATTTTGAAGAATATGATCTAAAAATTTGGTTGGACTAAAAATTTGATTTAAAATTAAATTGAATTAATTATTTTTTTAAAATAAATTTTTGAATAAACCGAATTGAATTTTAAAATTCTATCGATTTATTCTATTTAATCGAATTTTAACTCGCCCCTAATAATAAATCAAGTTGACCCATACGAATTTGGTTAGACATACGAGAATGTCTCGAATATATGAAATCTCTTAGCATAAGAGAATTCTATGCGAATAGTATTTTTAGCATTTGAACAATAGCATATTTACTAAATGAACAGTAAGAATATAAATAGAAAGAGTTGAATGAACATTATTAGTCGATTCCATAACATTATCATTCGACTTGGTAAGCAATATTTTTAAACAATATTTTAGTTTGAAAATCGAACATGAAGATTTTAAATAGACTACTGTCTCACAGAATAATTTTGAGTAAATTACTATAGTCGATTGATGTTTTTTCAAAATGAATAGAATGTTCAAGAATCGATTTGGGAAAATTATTTTTATACTTTTTCCATGTCTTAACCATTTGCACTTATGATTAGTAGTCATCTGTGATTTACCTCCTCCGTGTTGGTCTGGGATGGGTTGGCGGGGACGCTGAGGGCGAACGATTTCGCCTTATGCCACACAAGAATCGATTTGGGAAGTTGACTTTCTAAGACAATATTAAGCTAGCCGCTAGAAGGGGTAAATAAAGCCTTTAAATTTTTTAATTTTATGTCATGGAAGTAAGCACAATTAACAATAGCAAAGTATAAAATAATTAAGCGACACAGTAAATAAGTGAGACAACTTAGCTTACTGTGATTCACAGTCCGGCCACAGCCCCGGACTGCTACTCCGCTGCCTATGGATCAGTTAGGTGAATCAACCCCTGAAAACCTACTATTTTTCTCATTTTGAAAATCTTATAGAGGCAAAGAAACCTTTACAATCTTTTGGCGAGCAGATATTATAATAACAGTACAAATGCCAAGAAAATATTTACAACTCAAATATGAATATAATTTTTAAAGATACCGAACTAATAGAATAGAATAGAATTTCATCAAAAATATAATTCAATTTTTATATTTGAAATGAGTTACTAAATAATTAAATAAAATAAAAAATTTTAATTTGAAATCTATCAGAATTGAATTCATAAAAATGTTTGATTTACTTTCAAGGATTTAAATGAAATTGAATTCTAATTCTTTATCCATTCTTTATTAAAAAGTTATTTGAAAGGGTGAAATTCAATTCTAATTCATGAAAGAATTTAATTTTATCCTTTTCTAAACAGTCAGTTAGAGCTTCACTGAAGAACTTCATAGTAGACTTTTAGACTGGCATTGCTTTGCAAGTTGCGTCGTCATCATGAGGTGAGGTAGTCACGCGGTAAAAATGAATTAGGTTTAGATTTGGTGAGGGCATGATGTTACATAAAATTAATTTCGTACAAAAACGAAATCAAACTCACAGCCTTGTTTTAGGGAAGAAGAACTTTGCCGCCGGAGAAGGCGCTGGAGAAGTTGGAAAAGTCGACGTCGCCGAGAAGCTCACTGTCGCCGAGAAGATCACCGTCGCCGAGAAGATCACCAACGGAACCTCCTCGTCTGTTTCCACAAACCAAATCCCTAGTACAGATGTCCTCTCCGATGCTCCGATCACCTTCGTTTTGCACCTCTGCTGCTTGTGTCCCGATTGCATTTGGACGCACCATTTTATAGGGAGAAAAAGCATCGGTTAAAAAACCGATGCTTTGATGGCGTTCAATGCATTGAGCGTTGAGGAACTCTCCCTCAACGCTTAACGCTTGCAACGTTCAAACGTTGCGTGATCGTTGCATTTCTGCAACGTCTAACAATTTGTTATGGGCTAGATAGGTCTTTATGGTGGACCTATACATCCTCATGGACTTTTTGGCAAAGCCTCAACAATAAATAGATTTGATGTTATCCTTCGACCCTTAGCTAATCTTAAACATATATCAATAATCTTTCTTGATGCCGGCGTTAATCATAGAAAGGCCATTTCTATTGACTAAGATTTAATCCCAGGGTCTTAAATTGAAATTCATTCACAAATCTATGATTGATTATCGGATAGAACCCATAACAGTCTAGTCTCAGGTCCAACAAATGTTGTTTAAGACTTTCAATTGTTGCCTGCCGAAGGCGCCTTCTAAGCGATAAGAGCCAAGAGCAGCGGACATTATCGGCTCCGATCTTATGAGGATGATTTTTTGCCCGTTGAATGCGCCCTCAGAGACTTTTACAAGCCCTATTTGACCAGCACAAGAGGCACACCTCTTCTACAAACTTCTACGAGCTCTACGACTTCCCGGTTGCTCCAAACTTGTGCTACTATTGATGTGCTACTGCTCCGGACTTCCAACCGTTACCGACAGCCCGACGCCAACTTCCGAGCTTCCAGATAACCTCTTTTGTGTTGGTAACTATTCTTTATTGCACTTATTTTTTACATTAAGAGAAAATTATAGTTTGTTATACTTCTCTAACCTTCTGTACTCGATAAGTCCATGGGACCTGCATCTTGGAGTACGAGTAGCCAAAGTCTCCGAACCAAATAACTCCACATGTACTTATGTTTTTTCTGTTTTCCGCTACGTATTCCAATATTTTTTTTAAAACAATCGATATTCACCCCCTTATCGAATACACCAATACTATAGGTAATACTGAAACTTAATTAACTAAATTAAATTCAAACCTTAATAATTAAAATTTTTCAAAAATTATTTTAAAAATTATTTTTAAAATCATTTATAAATTATTTTAAAAATTACTTTATTAAACACTTAATTAAACTTAAATCTCAATTAAACTTAATTTAAACCTTAATCAAATTTAAACTTAAATCTTTATTACACTAAATTTAAAACTTAATTAATTTAAGCTTAATACTTAAATAAAATAATTAAACAAACAATTACAATTAAAAATTTAACTAAACTTAACATAAACTTAAATTAAAACTTTAATTAAACATAACTCAAAATAAAACCTAATGTCATAAAATTAATTAATTATGAATTATTCAATTAATCAACTTAATTCAAAATTAATAATTGATTTCCTCTTAATTTAAAATTCATTCAAAATGAATTAATACAGTTTAACAAAACATTTAGAATTAAATAATAATAAAAATTAATACGGCAGATAACTTTTTTCTGAAAACTTAGATGTTTGACTAATGGAGAGAAAGTGTTTTGAAAATATGAATACACACTTAATCATAGTTTAGAAAGTTAACTAATTTAAATTTGATTAAAATTTATTCAGAATTTAGACACTTAATCCAAATTTAAACATTTTATTAACACTTAAAAAATCAAGCTAAACGCTTAAGTAAAAGCTAATTAGTATTTAAAAATGTAATTAAAAGTTATAAACTTAATTAACATTCATTTAAATTAAAAAAAATCCATACAATACCTCGCAACTGAAATTTAAATTTCAGATCTCTTACTTATTCGTTAGAGAGTCTAACCATTGCACGATTATTCCAAAGTCAATAATGATTCCTTTAGATGAATATGAATCGAGCCAACCAACAATGTGTTGATTTTTGTATTAAAATTTAAATAATTTCTTTGAGTTTTAGCAATATGTGTGTGCGTTTAGTTCCACATTAGTAAGCCAAAAGAGTTGGAAGACCTTATATATGAAATCCTTCTTGACTTGCTAAGAAATGTTAAGGAGACCTACATGCATGTGTGGGACGAGCCCAAATCAGGTGGTTTCGGGGGGGGGGGCCTAAGCCAGAAATCCATAAATCGGGTGCGACACACGCGATTATCGAGTGCAGGGAGGTGCAAATTGCAGGTCGTGAGCTTCGCAGGCGGCCTAGTTTGGTTTTGCCAAAATTGACAATCTTTTTTTTTTTTTGGTTTTTTTCAGCTCGTGACCTGAGGTCTGCTGCCCAAGGTATGTACCTCGGGTGGTCTGTCTGCCCGAGGTGGACCTTGGGTGCTCTGTCTGCCCGAGGTGTCAGTTACTTCTCATGTGAAGCAGCCACGATGATGCAGTCGCAACGCCTCAATGCGAAGCAGTTGCAACTCCTCAATGCGAAGTGATGCTTCCCTGCCTCTTCAGATATATAAAAGGGCTGTGAATGCATATTTCTAATAACTGTATCTTTTCTCCTCTTCTTCTTCTTCGTCTCGCTCGCGATTTGGTTTGTGTGCATGTTCTGAAGCTTTGCTTTTGGTGATCTGAGGTTGAGTCCGTGCAACGGTGTTCATTTTGGAGTGCACCTACCAACACCGCAAGTAGTTGACGGATCTTGAGAAAATTTTGCCTGCGAGCCTTTGCACCGTAGGGCGGCAATCAATTCTCTAACAACAGTCGGCATGTCGACGCTTCAACCAGATATAATTTTCTTAACTCTGAGTCTTTATACATTTATTTTTTAATCTTATCCTACTTTATTTGATGCATTTATTTGTTATTATTTGACAATTATTTGACAACACAATGTACCTAGAGAAAGAAAAGCTTCAGCAACAATGAGCTCCAATTTAGACAAACAAACAACAGTGTTGTCAAGACTGGATCCGTCAGTGAACAGTGAACTGGAGGCCCTGCTGGATTACATTTTCCCACTTGTGTAATATTCCAAGAGTTTGTAGAGAACCCTGATCAGTATTAATGGTCCCTGTATGTTGACATTTTCGCAGACAACTTGGCCGAATGTGCCACTCACTATACCAAACAAACACTAACCAGCAGAGGCGACGGTGAGCAGATCAAATCTTCTGTCCCCGATTCTCTCTGTCCTCGTGTCCCATTTCCGATCGGACGGCACAGATTTAATCTGCACAGATTTAGATCATCGGGCACATATCACCGATCGGAAGTAGAACACGGGGACAGAGAGAATCGGGGACAGAGGATTTGATCTGGACGATGAGTGCTAAGTGGCAGCAGGGTTATCACTGCATCTCAATGAGCAAGGAGAGATCCATCCCTGGGAAAAGATCCTTATACGTGCTAATGTCAGGCGAAGTCATCATGCTCCTGCAAAAAGTTCAGATGGTGATCATTGATGTGGCTGAATTTCATATAGTCTCCAACTTTTCATGTGTCTAATTGTGTGATTATAAATCAGGCTAAACTATTATTCAAAGTTAAAATAGGGTAGACATGACTCGTGTCAAATTCAGCCCAAATGGAACTCAAGTGATCTAATCAAACCCACTCAACACACTCATCCAAATATTCTATTTTGATCATGGACAAGTCAGCTATTACACCTTGGCCTCAATCGCCGACATTCTCCATGTCTCAGCATCAGTTGCTGACATCCCATCCATGCCCCAGCATCAAATCCCAACATCCTCCATGTCGACATCGTCCTTGTCTCGGCCTTAGTCGCCGACATCATTTCAGTCTCAGTCTCAAATCTCAACATCCTCCTTGATTCAACCTCGACTTTGTCTATCCTCAAGGTCACTTAACATCAACCTCATTTTCTCATTCTCGGATCATGCCTACACCTCATGTTAGTCCGTTGAAAACACATGCACGAGGGGTGCATGGATAAAGAGGCAACATAACTGCCTCATTATATATTGATGAGATTATTTTCCTAAGAGACGTGGATAACGAATGTGAATATTTAAAAACACACTCAAACACATGACATTTGGTAATGAAAAGATAACTAACGACGTACTATATATCATCTCTTCTAACAACTATATAAACCCTAGAGAAGAGTACTAATTAAGTCTAAAAGATTTTGGACTCTCTTCAGCTCCACTGATAAGCTCTAGCTCTTTATCTTGCTTCTTCCTCTAGTTGCATAATTTAAGTAAATCCTCCTCCTCCGTGTTGGTACGGGGGTTGGCGCGTAAGGGTGTCAATTCGGGTGGGTCGAGTCGGGTTCGGGTCGGGTCGTGGAAATTTTTTTTTTCACCCCTCAAACCAAACCC
>JBBPFQ010679971.1:0-15284 GCA_037974815.1 Kaempferia elegans | reverse complement strand
CATTTAAAATGACTTTTTTTTTTCTCTATAATTATTTACTTTTATTCAATACTATATTATTATTATATCAATATTGATATTACGATATATTAAAACATCTCAATTTTAAAAATAAAATTTAATTTCACTATAAAAATTCCACTAAATACTAAATTCAGATGAACTGGATCAACCCATGTCAATCCAAATCCGATTCAAAAAAATTTCAACCCGAAAATTCTTCAATCGGAATCTGGTTCATTTTTGACAGCTAGGGTTGGACTTTAAAAAGACGGATCCGAATTGGATTCCTCAAGTTGCGGATCCGATCCGGAGCACGAGATTTGAGTATTTGACCGAAGCATCAACCGTAGGATGCGGGATGGAGGTCCATCATTCGGTAATGTTGTCAAAAATGCAAGAGGTGGGACTATTCGCGGCGCGTAAGGTCGACGCGCGATCGCATCCTGTTCCGCGGACCCACTTCCAGGCGCTGGTGGATATAGAGGCGGCCGCTGCTGGTGGTGGAGGCGAGCGTCGTCCGGGTTCGGTTTCTCCGCAGCGCCTCCTTCCTTGATCGAGGAGAACCCTCTCGTTTTGGGAAAGATTTATTTAGGTAACTGTTGTTGATCGATGCTTTCTCGTCTTCTTGTCGTTCGTTTTATCTTTTCCGCTCGATTTTTCTCGGCATTTCTCTGTTTTTTCTTTGGGTGGATTAGAGATAGAGCGAAGGGTTTCTTAAATTGGATATCTTTTGGAGTGTTTCAGCTTTGAAGAGGATGGGGCTTACGTTTACGAAGCTGTTTAGCCGACTCTTCGCGAAGAAAGAGATGAGGATCTTGATGGTTGGGCTTGACGCGGCCGGTAAAACTACGATCTTGTACAAGCTCAAGCTCGGCGAGATCGTTACCACTATCCCCACTATCGGTTAGCATCTGTTTTCTCTTACACTCTTTTTTACTCGATTGCTATGCGTTCAATTTTTACAGTCTCATACTAGTTTTAATGCCATAGCTGGACTCTGATGTGATATTGCTAATTAATTGTTGAGACTTGGTCAAACTACCTATAAACACTGCTTCTATCATGAGATTAAGTCCAATTGGCAGTTTAATTAGGATTTTAGTTGAATGGAAATTTAAGTCAAAAATATTTGATGTATAATGGAGAAATAGTTTGATTTATGAGTATTTTTTTGTACTTGTGTGTTTTATGGCATAGTTGAATTACAAACTAACATTAGATATCACAATTTGGCCCTCCCCCATTAAAATCCACATTAACCTGTTATATTTGGGGCGCCTCGGCATTTCACACCATATAGTGTAAATGAGGTAGAAATTGAATAAGAATTATAACCTTCATGCAGGATGGGGCTTGGTTGGGAAAAAATATTTACGCTTAGCTGCACCCCGACCCACTTATTCCGCGTGAAACTTAACACATACCATGTAATAAGTTATAGTACGTATTTTATTTAAATTTTATTATCTCACCTTAAACTTGACCAGCACAAGCAGAAAATCAAGGTATAGATGGAAAAGAAGAGTTCATCCCATATTCCCTCCCTCTTGCTCTGCTTCCCATGTGAGCATGATTGAGAAGTTAAAAAACCTACACTATCTCTTCCTGTTTCCCATGTGGGGCAGCAATGAGAAGTTTAAAACCTGCCCTATCTCATCTGATTTCCCACCCTACAACTCTATTACTATTTTCTGGTGAAATTTCCACCTAACCACTGCAGATGGTTTAAGTTAGGCTTGATGTCGAAACTTGATAGTTTGTCATTACAAAGTGTCAAAGTACACACCTCTATCTTTTTAAGTTGGCAGCGCATTTTTGTTGCAAGACTGCAATTCAGTCATGCAATTACAATTAGTTGTGTGTAAACCTGTCTGGTCTTGTTGATGTGAAAATATATAACCTTCCCCACTATTTTTTGTATTTAGTCACAAAGTCTGCTTTTATATTTCAGGGTTCAATGTGGAGACTGTAGAGTATAAGAACATTAGTTTCACAGTCTGGGATGTTGGTGGCCAAGACAAGGTAATTTTCTTCTGTGGTTGGCATGTGTTTTACTTGCTGAAGCTTTACACTATATGACGAGGAAGATCTATGCACTAATGGAGGTTTAAATTTGAGGTCATGGCATAACTACATAACAGAATCTAAACTTTGAAATTCTATGGAAGTTTGACATTTCTTTTGTAATGCTATTCTAGGTATAATTTTTTGCCCTTTTGTTTGTTGTTTCTTTAAAACAGATCAGACCTCTGTGGAGGCACTACTTCCAGAACACTCAAGGCCTTATTTTTGTTGTTGACAGCAATGACAGAGACCGTATAGCAGAAGCAAGGGATGAGCTTCATAGGATGCTTAATGAGGTGAGAAAACCTGATTTGTTGACAACCACAATAAGTGCTTTAATTCAACAGAGTCATGGTGTACGATTATTTATTATGATTTGAAATTGGTTGGTTTAGACGTGCTTGATAGAATTGTATGTTCAACACTTTGTGCAATTAGCACCATTACTTTATTATCTATCCTTTTTGAATTTCGATCTACTTGATTGCACCTTTAAGTTAGTTGTAACCCATAAGCATGCCATTATGGCAAAAAAAAAAAAGTTTAGCTTATCTTCTTTTGATGTTTAAAGCTGTTGGATTCAGTAATGGGTTGGATTAATGAAACATGGAAATTAGTTCTTCGATTTTTTGTTTCTCTGTAGAACTTAAAATTCTTCAATTGTTGAAAGAAGGATGTTCCTTTTCGACATATGACTTGTTTAGTCTGCCATGTGATCCTACACATCAATTTGTGTATGTTTTTCCTGACTGTGAGGTCTGCTTCATGATGCCTATCTCTAAAATTGATCTGTGTGCATCTATCACTAGTTATATTAAAATTAGTTGAATCACTTTCTTTTACAATAATCAATGTTTTCTTTGGCTTCTCTTTACCCATTACATCTTCTGCTTTAATTGATTCATCACTTCTAATTATAGAATCTATTGGTCTTTTTTAAACATGTCCATATCATCTCAATTTATTTTCTCTTATTTTCTTGTATGAATTGGTCTTGTCATTGTTTACCTATTCACCTAATTTTTCATGAATAATTTGATTCATTCCATTTGTTGGTTCTCAACTAGATGATGCATTGCTTAGGCTGTGCTGTTGGTCAGTACTTAGATACTTGATGCGACTTCAATTTAATGAAGTGATTTATCTGCTGAGATAATTAATAGGCAATCTGGATATTGAGTTCTATTTGCATCGTTGCTTTACATAACAAATATATATATATTTGCTATTTTTGGAGGTTTCTGTTAGAATTCAAACTGTTTATCAGATGATGGATCCTTATCAAATTATGAATAATATGCTGAACCTTTTTTTTTTTATTTTGTAAATGCACAATTACTCATGAGTCATGACAAGTGTTTGTTTGATAGAAATATTCCATGATGGAACAATATAGTACACTACAAAAGATTAAAACATACTACTAGAAGCAATGCAAATTGTTTACATTTGCTAGAAGTTTTATCTTTGTTAAGCAGTAAGGCTAATTGGTTAATCTAGGTCAATTTTTTTTATTAGTGTCATAGTTTCATGGGAATTTGATAATGATAAGCTTATATGATACTGATTCCTTTGTCATACTTTTGTTGATTGAATTTGTAGTTATTTTGTTGGACATCTTGTCAGAGATATGTGGAAGATTCTTCACTTTGCCAAACTAGCTTATTTCCACATAAATTTCTGAGAGATTTTAATTTCTCAGAATCTACTTGAAATTAGAGAGATTCATCATCATTTTAGTTTTATGGTAAATAATTTTACTGAACATGTGACACGTTCTATGTCTGATAATTTGTCTGATTGTAGTAGGAACTGTATGCTAGAACCATGACCAACTATCTACCAATTGGTTCTTGTTCAGACAAGACCTTTTTTTTGTTGTCTTGGCTTTGATGAGGGAAATGATTCTTAGAACAGCTTGGTTTGTCTGTATAATTTCCGCTCTATGTATCTATTTGTAAATCCACTTTCGCTTATGATTCATACCTTTTGGTATAAAATAAAACTTCAGGTTACTTTTACTAATTTTATTTAAAGACATGATTGCTGACTATTTTGCCAGGATGAATTACGTGATGCTGTGTTGCTCGTATTTGCAAATAAACAAGACCTTCCAAATGCAATGAATGCAGCTGAAATTACTGATAAACTTGGATTACATTCACTGCGGCAGCGACACTGGTAGAACTCTTGATTACCACTTGCTTATATGTTAGAAGTGCTTCTTTATCTGTGCACATTCCGAAGCTGTAACTTACTACATGTGGCAAGCCAAAATACTGCACTCTTTTCTTAGAGAAGCTTGTTCTGCATTATAACCATTCAGTTAAACACACACATAATAAAAAAAATGCATGTGTCTAGCCTAAAACCACTTGCTATTTTTTTGTGGTCTCAAGGTGTCATTATCTTTTACCATTCAGTTTGAGATAAAAAAAAAGGACAGGAAAAGAGAACACATTTATGATAGGGTTTGATTAACATTACCATAAACAAAAAACAGGAGTTTATATGGAAGAGGTGTCAAATAACTAGGAAGCTTCCGTGCTTGGTAGTTTTTAAATAAGAATCGAGCATATATATTCTCTATGCAAGTTTTTTTTCCCCTTCAAGATGTAATTGAACCAAGGCTCTCTCCATGAGCATTTCCCCCCTTCTCTGCCAGCAAGACTAATGAATCAACATTGGTTGCAAAGTATCACAAAGTCCCTCTCTTCGGCTTAGAGATACTTCGATATGTCCAACAAAAAATTAAATAAGTGCTCATTGCTGCCAGCTGATCCATTATTATATTCAGTTCTTTACAAACATTGTCTTATACTTCTTGTATGGATTCTGACTGTACTCGTACAGATTGTATGTTGTCTTTGATCCAGAGAAGTATCAACCCTTTCTTGCATTGCCTAACAATTAAGCCAAATGCGTACTTTTGTAGGTATATACAGAGTGCATGTGCTACATCTGGTGAAGGCTTGTATGAAGGGCTGGATTGGCTCTCTAACAATATCGTTAACAAGGTAGCTTGCTTTCTTGTTGTTTGAAAGATCATGAATACTAATCTTTCATTTAATTGCCAAACATGATTATAAGATTGGGTAGGCGAGTTATATTATAAAATGAAATATTTCTCTAGAACTTCTAAGCCGCCATCTCTTGGTAGGCAGACCACTTCAAGAATCCAAATACAAGTTTACCAAATGATTGATGATAGAACTGAATAATTCCTAGGTTGTTCTGAGCAGTCAAGGAAACAATCAAACAAGTATTCATTTCTATGTAATTAATGATTTGAACTGATCACCACTTGACAATGACTGATTAGGTAGGTGGTTTCAAAATATTTGTAACATTAGGAGGTGAATGGAAGAAATTTTGAAACCGCAGAATGACTAACTGATATCTGGTTGTAATAAAATTATATTATATTTAAAAAGTAATTTTAATTCATCTAATATTAAATAAAGTTTTTAAAAATTAAGTTGTACAACACAAAAACTATATATTTTGTTTTGTAAACAGGTCACTATATCGCCAATTTATATAGTTAGGTTGTGTGGCATATTTATTCTGGAGTTTTCTCAATTCATCATTTGTAATGCCAGCTCTAGAACATATTATAAATCCGAAAGCAGAGGCCAACAATGCATGATGATGCCAAAGCCCTATATATATAGTGATAGTTATAGATTTTTTTTCCCTCTCTTTTTCTTTTAGGTAGTAGTACAACGTATTTATAATGTATTCTTGTGCTTACTAGATTCGTGATTTGTTTCGCCAGGCTTGAAGCAGCATGGAGTGAGCTTAAATCTATGATCAGTAAAACATATATGTTACCAACAGTGTGGTGCTTTTGCTAGATGCTTACCTGCTGAGTCAAAGTGCTACACATGGATCAGTTACCTTGCTATATATTCTACATCTATCGTTTGTAATAAATTTTTTTTTTGCATATTATTAGATATTCTATGTAATATCATGACGGCCTGCAATGTTTTGGTTAATTTGTAATATTATTGCGCATAATGGTCTTGTAAAAGTTCCTACTCTATATGTAGATTTGATGAAGCTAAGGACGTTTACTATAATATAAAAAAAAGGTAACAAGTGATTTCTAGTTGTCATAATACTCTACCTATCACAAATTCAGACATTGGTATCTCCATCTTCATTCATTGGTATCTCATGGTGGCTTCATTAGTTGGTATCTCATGCTCTTCCCTCTTACGCCATAAACTTCTTTTATATGTATATATAGATAAGTTTTTTGAGGGTATTTATTGGTTTTTGGTAGCATTAGGAACACATTGATAGTCTTACTCTTCCCTTTTGGCTTTCTAAATCCATCTAAATAATGGCTCAAAAGTGAAAGCATCTTAGTGAACTTGAAATTTTCATGTGATTGAGGTGAAAGTATGGATTATTTTAGAGATTACAATATCTCACTAATGGTCTTAGAGCATCCACATTAATTACCCTAAATTAAACTTTTACCCTAAAATTTTCATTTTACATTTAAAAAACTACTACATTACTCATTCCCTAAATATACATTGTATGCATAATAGTTCTCTAAATTTAGGGAATAAAATTTATTCCCTAAACATTAAAATAATATTTCTCTCTCCTCTCTCTAATAATAAAAACATTTCTCTCCCCTCATAAAAGACATAGAGGAAAGATAAAAAAATAAATAAAAATAAATATATGGTAAATTATAGAGAAGTTAATGCATTATGTAATAAAAAGTGAATATTCAAATTTAATAAAGTAACTTTTTCAACCTAAATTTTAGATTTTAGATGAGGAATCTGATGTGAATACTCTTACCTTTTATTATGACTTAACAAAGGTCATATTGCTAAGGTGAAGGCGTGAATGATATTCGTAAGAACATTAGTGAGCTCACATTTTTTTTTGTTTAGTGCTTAAATTTTATTAAGCTTGACAATAATTAGCTGTAAAACAAGAATATAATTAAACCCTCAAAATTTTAACCTGAAACCTTCCGAATTTTGCTTGATAATATTATATATCACTACGCCAAGCAGCTAATAATTTAAGTTAATTATTTAATTTAGCAAGCACCTTAAATTTTTATATTCTTCAATCTCCCACTAACTCCCAAATTCCATCCAATTCTTCTCTTTAGTTATATATAAGAATAAGTGAATAACTATAGAAAGCATCAAAATTAAAAAAACTCATCGGAATCATAATCATCGATCCCTGAAAAACTCCGTCATTAAAGCTTGAAATTGTCGCCACAAATTTGTCAAATTAACCAGACAACAAATTAACCACAAACTCTCATTAATTCTCTCTCTGTCACTCTGTCTCGATCCTAATTCTCATGGCGACTACTCCGGCGCAAGAACTGAAGCCAAAGAGGCTCTATCAAATTTGGAAGGGAAATAACGTATGTATGAATTCGATCTCGTTCCTTTTTTTTTTTTGTTTTTTTTTTTTTTTGCAGCTAATTAATTTTGATGAAGCTTTAATTATCTGCTGCATGCCTTCAGAGATTCTTCTGTGGTGGCCGATTCATGTTTGGTCCAGATGCAGCCTCATTGCTTCTCTCCATACTTCTGATCGTCGGGCCGACCGTCACATTTTGCTATCAAACAGTCACCAAGATGAAGCACAATAAGCGTTTCGCAGTTCCTGTTCTGGTTGCCACATTAGCTGCCACTGTTTTCGTAAGTCTGCAGTAACTAATTAATTCATCCATATATAATTTGTGAATTAAGGAATATAATTAATTAGGAAGAAGATATATATATATATATATAGGATTTGATGGCGTTGCTGATGACGTCGATCATAGACCCGGGCATCGTGCCGAGGAACTCACGGCCGCCGGAGGCAGATCAGGAGTCGTGGTCGTTCAATGGGTCAGCAGCAGCGGCGACGCCGTCGATGGAGTGGACGGGGAGGACGCCGCGGATGAGGCTGCCGAGGACGAAGGACGTGATGGTGGATGGGTTCGCGGTGAAGGTGAAGTACTGCGAGACGTGCATGGTGTACCGGCCGCCCCGCGCCTCCCACTGCGCCATCTGCAACAACTGCGTGCAGAAGTTCGATCATCACTGCCCCTGGCTCGGACAGTGCATTGGCTTGGTAATTAATTATCTTACTGATTAATTTTTAATTAATTAGATGAATATCAAAAGTAAATTATATTAATTTTGAGATCATTTGCAGCGTATTATTGAAAAAAAAATTTTCATTACAATAAAAAATTTAAAGTTTGAGAAAAAAATTTAGAGTTTTAGGATTAACAATACTATCTGTTTAATTTCTGATATAAAAAATTAAATTAATTTTTTATGAGGGAGAGTCTGTTACCGTAGTTTGCTCTCAGATTCCCCCTCAAGGGTTTGGCACATCTTTACTAAGTCAAATTTATCGTAGTCATGTATTATTATATGGGTTTTGTGCACCCTTACTAAGTCAAATTTATCATATTCATATATTATTTACGAGACTAGATCCTTTAGTCCACAAATTTATGGATCAGGGGATGACCCACATACACCCTATTTGAGGTCGGATTGAGGTCGTATTTTGGTCGTAATTATTTGCGGTCTATCGACTGGTTTACCCGTCCATGTAAGTTGTAGTTTTGGTTCGGGCAGACAATTAGAGGCAGCCCCCCCTCGGCAACAGGTAGCCCGGCTACCCTCCCACCTCTGACGACCTCAAATAACAACCTAAATGGGTGGGTGAACCCGTCAATGGACCGCAAATAATTATGGTCGGATTGCAACCTCAATACGACCTCAAATAGGGTGTGGATCATCCCCTGATTCATAAATTTATGGACCAGAGGATTTTATATCATTATATTATACATATAACGCGTGTACATGATGACTAGTATTAATTAATTACTCATTACTTAATTCACCTGCTAATATTAATTAATTAATTAATCAATGGTTTCTTTCTCTCGCAGAGAAACTATCGGTTCTTCCTATTATTCATAGCAACTTCCACATTTCTATGCGTCTTCGTCTTCGTCGTTTCTTGGCTGAACATAATCACCGAGAAAGTTCATTATCACGGATCAATCTCCAAGACCATGAAATCCCAACTCCTCTCTCTGGTGCTCATGCTCTACACCTTCGTCCTCTTCTGGTTTGTTGGCGGCCTCACTGCTTTCCACCTCTACTTGATCACCACCAATCAGGTACTACTTCATTCAAATAAACTGTTGTTTGGAATGAGCGATATCATCTTTTACTCCAAATATATATATATATGCAGACAACTTACGAGAACTTTCGATACCGCTACGACAAGAAACTAGAAAACCCTTACGACAAAGGCTACTTGAGAAACCTCAGAGATGTGTTTTCATCCAAGATACCTCCTTCCATGCATGATTTCCGGTCGTGGGTGCTCGAAGAGACTCCACCTTCTACTCCAAACATCAGAGTCGATGTCATAAGCCGAGCAGAGATTACTACGGGCAGTGAAGAACCAGTACTAACTGATCATGACATTCCACCATTGCTGCGGAATTTTTTAGATTACAACAGGATTGAGGAGGAGGGTACAGAGGATGTCAAAGCCAGGCATGAAGCTGATCATTCTTCTGGTGGCCTTGTTTATCCTGCCGCCCACAGTCCTCGTTCCTCCATTGATTCTCTGCAAAGCTACAGAGGAGGTAATAATGGAGGTAATTCCACAGAAGAAGCAACAGGTGAAGAATTAGTTGATGAAAGTGAATATTTTAGCAAAGAGTTCTCGATTGCAACACATACAGAGGAAGGTGACACTCTTAATTAATTAATAAACTGAATTGTTAAGGTAGCTTTTGCAGAACAAGATATATATATAAATTCTAAGTGAGATTGAAGGTCTAATTAACTATTCATCTAGAGATGTGTTTGTGTAGAATTCTGCACTGTAGTTTCTGTTATTTGCCAGAGATTTGTTGTTCTTTGTTGATAAATAATGGAATACAATGATGCATGGAAATTAAAGAGTTGTTTGAAGTGAAAACTATTAACTATAATATCCGATTTAAGTCTAATTTAGGTCTGATTTAAGTTAAACATGGAATTAAATCTACTCACACCAAATATCACTCTAAGACAATCCATTTAACCCTAAAATAAATATAAAATTCAATCTATATTCTATAACACCACTTTCACTAAATTGGTTAAAGAAATATATAACTAGACGTCCATACATTTACAACACGGTGTTCTTGAGGATTGTAGAATGGAAGTCCAAATGAATGCTCTACAAACACTGCTATTTTCAAGCACAATGATAGACAACATAAAGAAATGAAGAAGGTAAGAACAGCAGAATGGGGGAAAAATAAAACAGAAGAAGGTTGTTCGAGAAAATTCATAAAAGCAGATCTGTGACTTGTGCATTGCACTGGTAGTGACTGTAAGTCTGTAACTCAACATTTCAAGGGAATATGTGACACAGCAGAACCATGATCTACAGGGACCAGCCATCTGTAACTGAATGAGGACAATGCAATTTTTCTTTCATTTCTACCTTGGAAAAAGCTTATCCCTGTAGTTCCCAAATCAACTTTCAGTAAGAAAGAAAACTAGTGAGATGTAACGCGGAGGAAGATGGTGTTAGAAATATGAATGGAAAAAGAGGTGGAATGGATTAGTGCAGTGATTCAAGAGCACGAAAGCATCAATTCCGTCTGATGCAAACTCATACTAATTTCAATATGATATCGACATTCATAATAGTGCAGTCCAAACAAATTGTACGACAATTTGTCAATTGTTATGGGATCATGAGAGGGTGATAATGTAGCTGATCTTGTGGTCAAGTATTGGTCAACATAAAGGATAGATTGACTTTAAAGGTCAAGGTTTGGTCAAGATATGGTCACATCATCTGCTGACTTAATTAGTGAGATTATAAATATAGCCGACCGGAGTGCTTCTCCTCTCCGGTCGGCCGTGGAGCAAATATTGCTGCCGTAGCTGACCGGACCACCCAGCCCAATACCACTCCGGTCAGCCGAATAATCCGACCGGGCAACATGGCCGACCAGGAGCATCACAACATCCGCTCAACAGATGCCCGGACCATCTGGCTTACCGACCCGAGTAACAACAATATTCAACTAAGACCAGATAAATACTCACTACCGGCCGGTCGGCAGAAATTCTGCCAAAGTCAATTGCCGATCAGAGCATATGAGAAAAAGGTCAGGAGCCTTGAAGCCGATCGGCATAAAAATACAAGTCCTTTGTCGCCTAGCCTAACAGAATATCAGAAAATATTCCTTGGCAGCTAAGAGGTCTATCAGATGCAGACACGTAGTAACTGCAATCATGAGCACTAGTCCATTTATAGAAGGCCCGATAAGGAAAGGAATCAACACGTGTCTACAGCTAGCAGGGAATCTTCTCCCCTGTAAATAGGCCTTTGCATAAAGGCCGCATGTACGCTTTTATAGGTGCGAGAACTTTCAGCAACCTCTTTTCTTCTGGCAAAGCTACTTCGATTGTTAGTTTACTTGAGCGTTGGAAGGTCAAACAAGGAGCGGAGACTCTTGTTTGGTTGCTAACGCTTGTCTACTCCTCTTTGGTGTGCAGAGCTGAGTGTTCCCACGCATTTCCATATCAGCAGTTTTTCTGTCTGACTGTGTGAGACACTCCTCAGTGTCTGTCCGACCGCTTGACAGACATGATCAATAGCCATCCGTGATTTATCTAAGACGGATTAACGGGACAATGAAACGAGTGAATAGCTTTTTATCACACGAGAGGATGATAATGTGACAGTCTGTGGATTTTATAAGAAATCCACCAATTAGCCACGCTTTAGTCACTCAACGGCTAGGTTTTTTGGGGGCCGCACGCCCTCAACCGTTGGATTAAAGAGATCCGGTAGATGGCAAGTCGACCGTTGGAGTACGCTCCTCAGACCACCCACCGCTTCTTACCCTTTTTAAAATTTTAACTTGTTGGTGCAGCACGACAGTTGCTTCGATTCGAAAGCAGAGGGCGAGGAGCGGAGTGGCAAAGCGAGAGAAAGAGAGGAGATCAGATCTGGGTTCTTCTCCTTCTCCGGCATCTCTCTGACTCCCCACGGTGGCGGCTAATCTGAGAGCGGAAGGGGAGTCCAAGGCGGCTCGGCTCCACTCGTTCTTTTCCTCTGTGTTCGCGAGTCTCTTTCCACAAAAAGAGGAAGAGGAAGAGGAAGAAGAAGAAGAAGGAATTGCTGAAGAGAGTGACTTCATGGCTTCCAAACGTCAGGAACTGGTCTTGCAGCAGCATCAGAAAGGTAAATGGGTTCTTAAAGCCTCGACGGACTCGGTTGATGATGCTACTGTATCGTAAAGATCTCTTCTTTTGGGTTCTTTTACCTTGTTGTTGGTCAAAATTGTATAGGATTTCATTTTGGGTCTTTGTGATCTTGCCCTCTAGAAAAGAAATTTGTTTTTATGTTCACAAGTTTTTTGTTGCAGATCTTCCAAAAAAAATCTCTTCTTTTGGGTTCTTTTACCCTTGTTTGTTGGTCAAAAATCAAAATTGTATAGGATTTCATTTTGTGGCTTTGTGATCTTGCCTTCAACAAGCGGTATCTATTCATTTTAGACACCTAGAAAAGAAATTTGCTTTTATGTTCACAAATTTTTCCTGCTTCTCAGTTTTTTGGGTATTCCACATGCATTTTTCTGCAAATGAGGCTTGATAGATTGACACGTTCTTCGCAATTCGATTGTTTTAGGTGGGCTTCCACCAGTGGGCAAGCAAAAAGCTACCGCTGTTGCACCTGATGCTAAGAATCGCCGAGCCCTTGAAGACATCGGCAATCTAGTTAATGCCAGAGTTGTCGAAGGGTAGGATCGCATGTGCTTTATCTTCCTTACGCCGCCCTCATCTTACTAAAATTCTTGTGTATTTCTCCTATCCTCAGGAAGATTGCATCCCTGGTCCGTCGTCCCATTACTAGGTAATTAAACCAAAACTTTGAACTTTTTTTTTTTTTTTGATAACTTCATCAATATATTTCCTTTACCTCCTGTGCTAATCTCTTTGCATAATGTCAATTCGAAGTTTCGGCGCTCAGCTTCTTGCAAATAATAAGGTATAGAATAAGAATTTTTCCTGTTCATTCCTTTTCACCAAGATTTCTCTATTACTAATCTACACAGAAGTTGCAATTGCAGAAACCTGTACTTATTCAACCTGATCAAGTAGATGCTAGAGTTTGTGCAGAACCAACTAAGAAGGTAGCAGGCAAAATTAAGGAGGAAAAAAAATATGAAGCTGGCAGAAGTACCTGTCGCAGATCTTTCAGAAAGAAAGTTAGTTCTCTTACATCTGTGATGACGGCTCGAAGTAAGGTAAAGGACTAAAATCATTAACCCTCCCCACTATTTCTTCTACATTATCAATCTGCATTTGATTGTTTTCTCTTGGATTCAAAATTCAAATGATCAAGGTTGCTTGTGAGCTCGCTGACAAGCTCAAAGAAATGGTTATTGATATCGATGCATCTGACAAAGAGAATCAGTTGGCTGTTGTGGATTACGTAGAGGATATCTACAAGTATTACAAATCCGTAGAGGTACTACTTCATTGTTCAGTTCTCCTCAAATTTATTAGACTCTTGTTCTCCTTCTTGATACTCGTTATGCAGCATTCATGCAGGCCTCGCGACTACATGGATTCCCAGATGGAGATCAACGCAAAGATGAGAAGTGTTCTTGTTGATTGGCTAATAGAAGTGCACTATAAATTTGAGCTGATGCCTGAGACTCTCTACTTGACATTGTATATAATTGATCTTTATCTTTCCACGGAGGGGATTTTGAGGAGAGAACTGCAACTTGTCGGGGTTTCTGCCATGCTCATTGCCAGCAAGTACGAAGAAATTTGGGCGCCAGAGGTATACAGACTAGCAAAGGGATGAATTTTTCTTGAGGATTTTGCAAACTAAAATGTACATGCACTGGTTGATTGCAGGTCAATGATTTCATTTGCATATCAGATAGAGCCTACACCAGAGAAGAGATCCTTAGTATGGAGAAGCAAATTCTGGATAGGCTTCAATGGAACTTGACTGTGCCGACACCATATGTCTTTCTTGTCAGATTTGTGAAGGCTGCAGAATGCGACACTGAGGTGAGAGCCCTCATGCTGACAATAATTATCATAGTGGAATCCTAGCTTACAAAAATGGTAATGAAAAATGCAGATGAAACACTTGGTGTTCTTCTTCGCTGAGTTAGCTTTGATGCAATACTCTTTGGTTACCAACTGCCCATCAATGGTAGCTGCTGCATCTGTGTATGCAGCTCGGTGCACTCTGAAGAAAAGTCCTCTTTGGACTGAAATGCTCGAGTGCCACACAGGGTTCTTCGAACAAGAATTGCTGTACGTGCAGTGAACTTTTAAATCATGCAGAATTATATATCTATTATCATGCTTTCTTGACAAATAACCGATCATGATTGCAGCGACTGTGCACAAATATTAGTGAATTCTCATGCGGCATCAGGAGAGGGGAAGATCAATGTAGCATATAAGAAGTATTCTCTCGAACAATTTGGAGCTGTGGCGTTGTGTCCCCCCGCAACCAAAGTGATGGAGGAGTTGAAGGCATCAAGAATGGTGGAGGGGAACTGAGTGACAGTACTACTAACTTCATTTTATTTTTCCATTTTTTTTCTTCATCCATTTGTGTGGGATGGGTTGTGAGTAGTTTATGTTTCATGTTCTTGTTGAAAGGGTGATGTGGGGCAATATAATAGTTTTTTGGATAGGTGTCCCGCGTACTCGATCTTTGTACTCAAACTCATGAGTAGTTTGCTAACACAATATGGATCGGTTTAGTGTTGTGCAATATTGCAGTGTGACAAACAATATTGACATGAAATATTTGAATATGTTTTCAGTTGTTCCATGAGCAAATTTGTAAAGAAGAATTGACTATTAATTTAGCAATCATAAGACTTAAGGGTGGTACTCAAAATTCTGATATTTGAAAAATATATATCGATATTTACAATAATATATATATATATATATTAATGTACATCCTTATCTTATGTGCACAAATGTGGGCGACAGACGACTTGGAGCAGTGACGCGGCAATGTTTTTAATTTTTTAATCATCCAGTCTCTCTCCTGCATGCAAGACACAACTTTTCTTTCAAGAACAGCTCCACGGCAGAAAAAGAACTCCCTCGCGAAGCTGTTCTTGGAAGAAC
>JBBPFQ010679867.1:0-15287 GCA_037974815.1 Kaempferia elegans | reverse complement strand
ATATTGAGAGAGAATTTGCAATGAATATCGATATAGATTCTATTATTGATGAATATTATGTTATAAAACATCGTCGGACACCACTTAAATAGGTAAGAATGAATTATTACTTTTGATATATTATGTTAATTTTATTCTTATATGTCTTTTTAAATATTTTAGCCACCCCTGCAGTTAATTCCTGGCTCCGCCCCTGCCCGGCTCTGAGCAAGACGAGCGAGTGCGAAAGGGGAGAAAGGAGAAGGAGACGGCGCCAGGAGAGAGGAAAGAGAGACGAAGAGAGAGAATCTCCAGAGAAACCCTAATCTTCCTCTCGTCGAAAGCCTGTCTTTCTGTCGGTTCCATCAAGATAAGATAAGGAGGAAGGAGTTAGGGTTCTACACGCCATCTCAAAAATGGTCAGCATATGTATATATTATGTTTCACTGTAGACCCAGAATTCGGTTCGTTCTCATGGATTTTTGATTACTGGGCTTTTTTAAGGGTTCACCGATGTTTAATTAAGGTTTCAATACAGTGTTTTATTTAATTAACGTTGTCCTCGAGGTCTATAAATTTGATTCTGGAAGTTGATTGGAATCCGTATCGTTTGAGGAACAGGGAACGCTTAGCGTAGACATGTAGAGCAGTACTGTGTATTTAGTGGGAAAATAGTTAACCAGAAAGAATCAAACTTGCTTGCTTGTTTGTTTCCTCTCTCTTCCTTGTGAAACAAATAAAGTGGTTAGATTCTGAACTAGATGGCGCTAGCGTCCTGGATTATTCGTGTTTGTTTTGTTATTGTGCTTTTGAGCTGGCAGCATTTGCAGTTTTGATGTTAATATATATATATATATATATAGCATATTGCTTCTTATTCATTAAGAAAATTTATATTTTCAAACTTCAACAGCATAAGTTGGGAAGAGGACACCGGGATAAAATTCAGCAGTTTATGGCTATAACTGGAACCAGGTATTATTCTTTTGCTAATGATGTGCAAGGTTGACCTTAAGTTCCTGAAGAGTTATATTTTTCTGCTAAAATTAATTTTATAATTGAATTTTAATCTTTATGTGAGTTAGATGTTTGTGGTTAAAATTGAAAATTACTGTCTTACTCTTTAATTTTACTTGGTTGATATTTTCTCTAAATGCATGAACCTAAAAGTAGGCATCGTGATTCATTCAAACAGGATTAGCAGTGTGAAGATAAATATAGTTGAAAGAAATAGAAATAACTATTGTAGTTTGACTAGAGATCTACCATTATTTCTCACTTAAGTTCAATGGCAGAGAATCCATGGAGCTGATCCATTTTTTCTCTAACATTGCTTTATCTTGTTCAGGCTGTTACTTGTTTACAATTTAGATTCACTTTTGGATGCAACATTTATTTCTTTGTAAGGTATTATCACGATGATGATCAGATGCTGGTTCAATTCTTTGGCTACGGCACCCTAGGTTTTTTTTTCTTGAGTAACCCCTTGATGTTGCTTAAGCTTTTATTTACTGTTTTGTACAAACAATGTGTTGCACGTTTATCCGGTGTTGACTTAGACAGATGATGCAGTTGATGAAACTTATCATGAATATTGCATATTAAAGTAATTTTTTCATGTTGTCATAAGAGTAGATGCAAACTATATAATTTTCACTATACATTCTTCCATTGAAGGTTTAGAATACTGCTATGGGAACTGATTTCTGTCCCAAATCAGTCTATTTCTGTATTGGTACCAACTTGGCACTAGGTGGTGTAGGAGGAAAAAGAAGTGGTGGTGGAACTGAAAAAAGCAGCAAGAAAGATCCAAATCAGTTGCCGTTTGTCACCTAGGAAACTGGGGTTCACTGGAGAAGTTGCTCACTCTCCTTCCTTGCGACCACAGATACTTTGTTGGATGTTTCATTATCTTTTCTCATCAAAATCTTCTTCACACAGATCAATGGTGTGAAATCTCGTGATCTACGTGTTGCCCCAATGTGCACTCAAAATGAGACGTTTTACTTGTCTCCAAGGAAAATTTACGATTTAAATTTTAATTCTGTTATCTTATAAAACATGTTTTATTTAATGTGATATGAAGGTGTTTACAGAATTCATCAGATGTATCTGTGCTAACTAAAGTTGAGACTCCTGTCAAATTTAGATATTACATAAATAACTCAGGTTGTCATGCTTTTTTAATTCAATACATTTGGTTTTATACCATTTACTCTGCTTAAAAGGAACATAGGAATTCCAAGATACTTTACATATATCTCAATATACATGTAGTATCTCTTTTCTTTTTTACAGTATCTCTTATGTCTGAATATTTTTGCTTCTGGTAAGCATTTGTTTTACCATTTTTGCAGTGAGAAAGTTGCTCTTCAAGCTCTGAAGGCAAGTGATTGGCATTTGGAGGGAGCTTTTGACATGTTTTACAGCCAGCCACATATTAGAACTACCACCAATACCAGACATCTGGAAGAGCTCTATAACAGATACAAAGGCTAGTTTTTCCTTTAGTAGTAATTTTTTATAGTGTTATGAGCATCTTTACTGGTTCATTTGCATCAATTAATATAATATTTTGTTTATCAGCCAACTGCTAGGTTCTGATTCTCCAAGTAAAGCTTCATGGCATCTGTGATATGCAAGCCTAAGTAGGTTGCTAAAACATGCAAGTTCTGGCCATATGCTTGACCATTCTTTTCATGTTTGTTATGCATCTTCAGACACCACTCGCCAGAAATATGCTCAAACTTCAAAATAATCTTTTCTTTATTTCCCACTTTACATCTAAGCTAATCTTGATGCATTCTCTAGTGCTGGACTTTGTATCGACGTGTTAATGCTTTGTGAGTAGGTTTTCTTTTCTCATTATAAGTATGGTATTGATGTGACTTTCCTATTAGATAAGTACATAGGGTGTATGCGACTACTTTCTTCTTACTATTCTCATCACTCAAATTTTTATTGACTTCAAGTATAAACACGGCTACAGAGCTTAATGATGATGATTCTCATTAGTAATTATTTACATGGGCATCCTCAAAATTCTACAGTTATCTCATTTATTATCAGTGCTCAATTTGTTAGACATGTATCAACCTGAAAGATGTCTAAATTTGGATGATAAAACCTATAAGTTAATCACGAGAATTGTCAAAAAAAAAAAAGTACAAGTTTAGTCGCTTTATATCTTTTCCTGCATAAAATGGAGACTCAACTTGAAATATTGAATTCAAAGTGGCATGCAAAGATGCTGAATTGTCATATCATAGTTACATGAATTTCAAATAAACTTTCATCTCTACAATTGGGTGTTTATGCCAAAGTAGCTTGCTGGTAATTAATACTTGCATATTCTTCTTCTGAACCAGATGGAATGGTAACCTATTGATGACATTAAGGCCTTATTTATTATCAAATAAAGTTCGATGGGAAGAATTAATAAGGAGCAACAATTTGATTTGGGATGTTAGAAAAACTTCCTTAGGGACAACATATGAGAAGTTACATGCTTATACTTTGTAAGAGACACCCTAAGAACTAAAATTATGTGATTCCAACCATAAAGAATTGCAACTGTCGTCTTGCCTATGTCATTATCATTGTTATCGGTGCTTGAAGTTGTGAATCCTTGGGAATAATCTCCTTAACTGTATTGATTTGTGCAATTAATAGTATTCAACTATGTTAATTATTCATAAGTAGAAGCAACAATCAATTTCTAGATTTTATACTTCATTTTTATGACAATCTTTAAAAGTTACTTGGCCTATCCTCATTTAAATGGATCTTGAATTTTTGAACTATTTTATCCTGTTTCCTCACCATAGATTGATCTCAGGGATATATTGTAGTATGCATCTTGGGGGGAAAAAATCCTATAAAGCACCATATTGTATGCATTAATAATTATCCTTCTACCTTAATGTTTAACAGTCATTTAATTGCCCCGGGGCAATGGTGCAACTGTTAAGCTCTCTAATGGATAATAAAGAGATCTAAGGTTCGAGTCTTAGCGGCATAGTCCAGGGGATTTCCTCTCCGGTGAGAAGCGGGCCTACGAAAGCTGACGGTCCGTGAGCACTTCCCGATATACCTCGGTGGCTAGTGGGAAACTTCCGTAGGCCGGGCCCGTCACTCAGGATTAGTAGGTTCAAAGAGCTGGATACATATGACAACTAAAAAACCAGTCATTTAATCTTCAAATTTTTGCCAATTGTTTTTTTGTCCATTTAGAAGATAACATTGTTTGTTTGTTGGTTGCAGATCCATATGTTGACATGATACTGGTTGATGGGATATCTCTTCTTTGCACTGATTTGCAAGTAAGATTTGGTTAAGATATTCATCATATGTACCAGTTCATGTTGTTGTTCTCCCTTTTGCATCACTGAATTCTGTCAGTGATTTTGAAATGGTACCTAGTCATTCTCCTTGAATTTTATTATCTTTGACCAGGATATCTGACATAATTGGTGTTAGAGACCCTTGATACATTGCTATCCATGATGCCTACTGACTATAATAGATATTTCCTTCTCAGTGTTCTTTTGATACTGATGGGTATTTATCAGTTATATTTTTTTTCTCTCATAACCTACTCAATTAGGCTGTGGCTTATTGGTAACATTTTATGTTGATTGAGCTATTCTCTTGCTAATCTTATTGCTACAATGATTAAAGAAAAATACCTGTAACTTTAAATGCTTATTTTTTATTTGTATTGAAAATTGTCTTATAATTTTTGTTTATTCAATTTATTGGTTTTCATGAGACACTGATTGTAACTCCGCCATGATTTGATGAAACCTTTTTGGAAAATTCGGCGTTCAGCTAGTTTCTTATTTGTTCCGTAGAATAAATTAAATTAAACACTTTATGAGGTATAAGATGTCACATATTTAGACCATGTCTCTCTTTTTTTGTTTTTTTCCCCTGTGTCAGTTTACTTTGCAAACTATTCATTTGCATCTTCTTCATGTAGCTAACAACATACCTGGTTGTTGCAGGTTGATCCTCAAGATATTGTTATGGTGAGTGTCTTTATAATGCGGAAGAACAACTTTTCTTCTGGTATTGAATATGAAGAATGAGATGGATTTCATTAGGCTTAAGTTTTTTTGTTTCTGGTAATCTATCAATTGCCTCAGAGTTAGTAACTTGTTTTGGTGTCATTTATTTTTGATGGATATATTAACATCTGTTTCAATATTCAAAGTTCAATCCATAAATTAGGAATTGGCACGTTTTCGTTATCTGTTTCTTGATGTGATAATTTTAGTGGAGATTTTACATGCTTTGCTATGATGTTGCAATGATGAGCAAGAAGTACTGTTGTATGAGTCTGGACTCTAGGACATATCTTGATGTTAGTGCTTCCAGTCGTAGGGCATGTTCATCATTATTTTTTTTTTTTGAGCTTTATTGAGATATTTGTAATTGTATGGGAGATTGTCTGTGGAAATATTTTCACTTTCTTTTCTTGCATTTTTCATATTGTTGTAGCTATCAATGTTGGCTCTGTGATATTTTGTTACGGCTGGAGGTTACTTTTTAAAAATGTTGTAGCATCTCTGTATGTGGTACAATCAAACTGTGTTTTGCTGATTATCAACATGATTAACATCAACTTTCAGTGTAATTTCAGCTAAGATGGGCATGTCAATGGCCTCCGGTATATCACAATCTGTATTGTACTTGTCCTAACAGCCTAAAGTAGCCTTGTTGCAATGTCTGGCCAAATACCTTCCAAATATTAATTTTGTACAGCACTGGCCTTGCACTAGACACATGTTCTCTAACTTTTTAGTTATGTATAGTACCTTTATTCTGTAAACTTTTTTTGGGTGTAATGTTATTAAAGGCGCAAGGCATCTAAGGTGCCAAGATCGATCCTTCACTGCTTGAGGCTCTTATATAATTTAAGGCATTGAATCCTTTATAAACTAAAAATTTTATAACATCAGTGGAGTAACTTAGTATTGATTTATCACTTCGATCAGTAGTCTCAGCAAGACAACACTTGACACAATTCTCGTAGGTCTGTAACCCAATGCTGGCTATTTACAAAGTTGTGTGCCTTGAATTGGATCTTGTGAAAGAGAAGAAAATATAACAGTAGAAAACACGTGCTATTACTTGACTACTATGGGACAAAGGTAGCTTTTGTCATCTTTACCATGATTTGGTACCATTAGGAGTTGAGCAACCAGACCCTAAATAGTTGGGGAAAACACAACTTGATTGAGATTCAAGCAAAATGGAGTAGTTGAATTAGCAATATTAAAAATATAATTATATAAACTGATTTATTTATTTATTTATTGTTCAGTTCATTTTCAGTGCTTTTTTTTTTACTTGTTTGCATCATAGGTATATAACATAAACTAGAAGAGAGGAACTATGAAGCGAAAACAGAGTAAGATCTGCAAAAATGAGAAAACAAGAAGAAAAGAAAAACAAACTAGGAATAGAAAAAATAGTAAGAAGTTAAAAATAAATACAATTTTTCTTAGAAAGACAATTTAAAAAAGTAAAAGAACAAATAAACAAGAAAGATAAACAAAGAAGTAGAAAACACAAACTAGAAAGGAGAAAGTGAATAGTAACCACTAACCTCTGGCTATCAAATCTGAAATATTCAGTGAACCGTATTCACATTTGTTATGTTATGCATAATCAGAAAGATGGCCCCAATCATACTAATAGAATAAAATCAGGCTATAAATAAAAAAGAATAGTAGGTATAAAGTAGATTGCCCAAACTTTGCAGACTCATCCAATCGTACCTTTCGGGCATTAACCTTTTATCTCGGAGAGGTTGTACTTCTGTGGGCAGATAGTAATATCAGAATGGCATGTTGTCACCTGCTTAGATGGGGTTGAGTGTTGACTTGCAATGCTCCTGTAGCCTGCAGGTTAGATCTGCAGGCTGTGTTGATGCATGGCACAGGAGTCATCCACAGGAATTTTATCAGGATGTCACTGAGAAATGTTGGTTTCTGGTAGGTATAAATGTTTCCTATTTCCTGTTTTTTGTTTCTTGTTTCCTGTGGTGATCAAGAGTTGATAACCCATGATGTGCATTGTGCACGAGAGTGAATTAACCTGGTGTTATACGAGAGTAAATCGGTATACCTTATCATAACACAAGCTCTATTTAGAGAATGAATTTTCCCTTTTGCTTGGTTCTGTCTCGGTTGCCTAATACATAGGACTAGTCAATCACTTAGGCAGTGCCCACCTGGTATAGCAGGCCTAGCTTTTCCTTGCTTGATGCCTACGTCAGTGCCCTAGCAATTTTAACAACAGTATTTATGGCAAATGATTTTTGCTGCTAAACGTGATTCTAGGTGTCCATGCTAGGTTTATGAGCCTATCTTTTCAAGTCGATTTAAATTCAGTCTTCTAAGTACTTTAGGCAGATGAAAGTGCACTTGCAAAATTAATCTAGTATGTGGTTTTTTTTTGATGACTCGATATTGAGCATTATTACTGTTAGTTGGGTAGCTATTTATTCGAAAGCTTTTAGGAAAGAGGCCAGTTTATTATTTGTATTCTTAATTGTCACACTCTTTGTGTGGGTCAGTTGATTTGGCCAACCCCAATGGACTTGATTTGAACTTTGAACCCCCTACTTTGATGCCATGTTAAAATTGATTAGTTAATAATCTAACTCAAAAGCTTGAGGGTTTTAGAAAGGAGACCAACTAGTGTATTTGTATTCTTTATAAAGGGTAGCCGGTGCACAAAGCTTCCACCAATGTGGAGTCAGGGAATGGTCTATTGTATGCAGCTTGCAAGAGGTTGTTTTCGAGATTTGGACATGTGATCTTTAGGTCACACGGTAACAACTTTACCGTTGCACCAAAACTTCCCTTCATTTGTATTCTTTATAAGTTTGAACACTTGTACTGTTTGAATTATATTATAGTATAATATCTTCCATAACCTTGGATGAAAATCTGTTTAGGCATTAACCAAAAATGTGGGATAAGAACCAACAACAGCTTGGTTTGGTGGTGAGGTAGGACCCAAGACTTTCCGCCAATGCATGGGGTTTAAATCTGTGAAATGTCACTATTGGAATATACTGTTGGAAGGATATAACTTTTTCGTTTCCATCAAAATATGTTTTTTTCTTAAAATATGGTGGGAGGACACCTTGTGGTGAAGACCAAAAAAATGATGGATAAGGTACAATATGCTGGAACCTCATTATGATAGATTTTAATAGAAATTCTAGCACTAACATGAACCAGCATATCTCCAGCTCTTAGTAAATTAGCAGTCAAAACTCCTAGACATACATTTTATTGTATAATAATACCCTTCCATTTCTTCTGTGTCAGCAATAGCAGGGAATCAAATAACTTATGGATCTCAGCATGTTATTGGTGAATTCTTGACTAATGTGCACTCTACATTATGTTCTCACACCTATATATATATATATATAGCTTCGCTGTTTTCTTCTGTGTTTCTATTGTCTATTTATCTACTGACTGTGTTCAGAAAAAAAAAACTCCACTGACTCTGTCAATCGGCTCTTCTTATTGTTGCGACCATCTTAAAGTTTATTTGGTTTATATGATTAACCATTTGCATTCAACTAACCATATTTACTTTGATCTCATTTGGTGTCTTGTATATTACAATTGCTTGTATTTTTTTTAATATTATGCAGTTGGTTGTATCTTGGCACATGAAGGCTGCCACGATGTGTGAATTCTCACGACAAGAATTCATTGGCGGATTACAATCTCTAGGGTAATCTTTGTTCTTCTGGTTAGTTGTGAGGATGATGGTTTAATAGTAGTTGTGCTAAAAATACAACGGTTTGATGCAGGATAGATACAATTGAGAAGTTTCGTGAGAAGTTGTCATACATGTGTAGTGAGCTAAGAGATGATCGTTAGTAATTTCTATTCTGTTCATTCTATATATCACATGTTATTTGCAACATTTGGTTTCTTGTAATGTTAAAAGTTCATAATTTTTCTTGAATGAAAACCAAAAAATATCTTTGTTTCCTAAGTCATTTTATTGCCTCTGTTCCTTCAGAAAAATTTCGCGAGATATACAACTTCGCATTTGTTTGGGCTAAAGAAAAGGTATGGTAACACATTTGTATAGTCCAATGAAGATTATGGCTCCAATATTGATGGAATAATAATGACTTGATTAATAACTTATTGGCATGACCATATGTACTGTTCATTCTCTTCTGTTAGGGATGCAACAAAAATATTGTGTGAACTGTGAACCATGTACCTTTTTTTATGGATAAATTGAATAAACATGGTATGAAGTTCATAAGTTTAAACAACTGCACTGCATATATAGTTCATGTAATGGTTATTAATTCGAATCACGGCGGTAGCAATGGAGCTGCCCCGTGCAAGCGACTCTCACCTAGGAGGTGACTTGGCATAGTAAAAGGCCCTCTGTTATTTACCTCCCTTTTCTTGTTCATGCAAAAGAAATTTTACATTTGGGAGACTGGTTCATCTTGTTTAAAAGCTGTTTTACAAGTCATTTGAAGGATAAAGAGCAAACCATGTTGGATTCAAGTCATACATTCATTTGATTAATTAATGATTTGTTTTCAAAGTGGTTATCTATGCATGTCTTGCACTAACAATTTTCAAGGATCCATTAGTATATGAAGGTAACATGTAATTTCTAAAAGTTACTTACCGATTGTACTTCACTAAGGGATGTACGAACTCTACTTACCTTCTCTCAGATCAGGTGAAAAGAATCAATCAGATGTTCAGAATGGGATTGGTCCTGGATTATGAGCTCTTGAATCTGGTGATACAGAATGAATGGTCCATGGTTTGGCAATATAGTAAATGATTCAGAATCACACAATTGAAGAATTTATTGACTAGACTACTATTTGCATCCCATGGTGGCCATTAAATAATATACATTATGAATATAATATTTAATTCTAAATAATAATTAAAGAGGAAAATAGAAATCCCTGACCATTGTATGTAGACTCATTTAAGGTGCATAGTAACAAGATATACAGTGAATTCACCTAAACAAATGATGATACTATAACTCAGCATATGTATTCAATATGATCAACTTTTCTAGCTTGTTACATTAAGTAACAGAAAACATGTAAACTAAAGTTAACAAATTAAGGGCTTAGTGCAAACTAAAACTAAGCAACCTGCAAAACTGAAAAACAAATTTGAAAAGCAAAGCTAAACTAAGTGGATTTTTTATACTAATGCTGCAATATGGTCGTAAATTGATGATCGTTGGTACTGATATTCTTGTATATGGCAATTTGACAGACTGATGAATTGGAAATCCCTATGCTGGGTGTGCTTAGGTTGTTGGTAATTAATACCGTGGCTAGAGTGTCATAATGCATGCTTGCAAGCTCTATGAGTGATAAATACACTCCTTGTGGAATGATTCCTTTTTAATTTGCCTTTGTATTTCAGTAAGTCATCACATTTTGTCTTTTATTTCTCTAAATTACTAGATCTATATTTTGTCTTGGATTTCTCTAAATTACTAGATCTCCACCAAACAAGTGCCATAACCTAATAGGGCTTTCTACCATTTATTGATTCTGGATAATTAGCATCTGAAAAAATTGCATGCAAAGGTGCCCATTTTTACTAGCTAGTGTGTGATCTTTTAGGTAACGATATATCTAGCTTTGTGATTAGTTCTAATTAGTCAACATGAGCATGTACAACCATTGAATTATGGATCTTTATTGACCAAAGATTTAACTCTGGATTATTAGAGCATGCTTGGCAGCTTGGGTTTGCAATTATGTACCAAAATCATGTATGCACAAATCCTTTGGTGACAAAAAAGCATTGTAGTGATCAACGAATCTATCAAGAATTTCACCATAGTTCCTTTGGCAACATAACATCCATCTCACTATAATTTTGATATTATTGTATCCATCATGTCTGAGGAGGCCCTTTTATACATCTAACTCCATCTCAGACAATAATTTTATTGAAATATTCTTGAGAGTAAGAGCCCCCTTCTTTCTATTCGTTTGCAGGGTCAAAAATCGTTAGTGCTAGAGACATCTATTGGCATGTGGCAGTTGCTATTTGCAGAATGGCATTGGCCTTTAGTTGATCATTGGTGTCAATTCTTGCAGGTATGGAACTGTCACTAGGGGAGAAGTTTCATGCTTTTAGCATAATATAATGTTTAACATGTCAAGAGTCTGATGCAGTGTGCTAGATCATCATTGGTTACACAGGAATCACGATAAATATTTGTTTTATTTTTGTCTTGCTAGGTATAAGTCAGATTATTTCCAAAATAAGTAAACTAATGATGCATATGAAAGAGAGGTTATTCACAGGTCTAATTTGGAAAAATAACAGAAACTGTTGATAAAAATCTCACAATTTCCTTCTCTTGTTTAACTTGTGAGGCTATATTGTGGCAGAATTACCTAAAGGTCAGGATTATATTGTAGCAATTTGAACTTGTCAAAAATGCCTGTCACCTAACACAATCCAAAATAATATGAATGTAATTTGACTTATTTTATTTGTTATCATATTCTTGCAATATTTATGATCACACCATTTTCCTTCTCACTGTATATGATAACTATCGTGATTATGTTTTGTTTTTAATCATTTGACTATGAGTATAAAAGTAATAAAATTAAGAATAATTGGAAGTACATTTCTATTTTTAGGTTGGTATGTGAACATTTTTAAATAAGTCTAGTAATTTGAGATGGTGAATTTTAGTAAATTTGTCTATTTGGTAGTTTTTGCAATTTAATAAATATGAGAAAAAAGAAGTTCCAAGTGATTGGTTTTAGAAGATTAACCTCTTTTATTGGTTTTGTAGTTCTGTATTTATGGTAGTAAAGTTCACCATGAAAAAAAAAAGGATAAATCCAATTAGCCTCATTGGCTAGCCCGGGGTGGCTGGTCCTGCCCCATGGAAGTTTCCCACTTGCTACCAGAGTAAATCGAGAAGCATTCGCGGCGGGCAGCCCAGAAGTCCAACATCCCTTAGTTGCGAGTCTTATTTGAAGGAAAAATCCATGTAAATGCGCCGTAGCTTCTGTGAAATCCCTGCAGTTGCGAGTCCCTTGAGTAAAATTCACCATGAAAAACTAAGCTTCTGTGAATTCCCTTTAATCAGAGTTTTTTTTTGTTCATTTTCATTTGGAGGTAAATTTTTAGCAACATAATATGAAATGGTTTTATTGGGTAGATAATTTAGTTAGTCAGTTTCCCTTTAAACCTCTGCCAGCACTTTGGTGATGCTAATCTTCATAATAGCAGTTTCTTCATTATGCATTGAGTGCATAGCTGTTTCATTTGATCTTTCTTAATTTTCGTTATCAGCTAAAACATAACAAAGCAATATCAAGGGATACCTGGTTTCAGTTATTGGAATTTGCTAAGGTATGTACTGAGTACCTGTAATTTCTTGCAAATATGTAATTCTGTGTTTATATATATGCTGCATGTGATGGCTGTAATTGTAGGATGATGATTATAGTGGCCAGAATTTTATTTAGTTCTGGGATTACAAAACTGGGAGAATTAGGGTTTAGAGCAGAGTTTACACAATCCTTATAGGATAGATACGATAAGAGTGGGTGGGGGTCGTAAAGGGGTTCAAAAGTATAGGCTGGCCATGGAAATGAATGGATACTGTAGAATTATTGCAGCTTCATTAATAGGAAGGTTGTTTTGACACTGTTAGCGAAGGGGAATGTGGTTATAGGATTTCCTTTCAAATTGAGTGGAAGGTGAAAATTAAGGATGCATTTCTTTATGATAGTGTTCATACGGACTCCATAGTAGTTGCCCCGTACCCACATTCCAATATATTAAATTGGAGAACACATGAGAACATTTACTATAATATAAAGCCTTCTTCTAAGAATAACACTCAGTGATGTTAAATTGTCGGCAGTTGAGCAATGTTCAGTGGCTTTGAGACAACACTAGTTCAGTGGATGTTTTGCATGTGCTACTTGTGTGAATAGTCCATATTTCTACCTGCTAACTTGTATACATATGGAATATATTTATATCCATCCTAACAAGAGATCCAGTTAATAGCCATGCTAATCCTCCAAATATTATGGTAAATTTTGTGAAGCTATCAAAAGATAAAAGAAAAAAAACATATCTCAATCTCACAGGTATCAGCAAACAAAACTCTTCTAGTTTTCAATCCGTGAACTAGTTGTTCTAAAAGTGAAACTATTATAATATTTTTGATCTTAATTTGTTATTTCTTCAAAGTACCTTCCAATGACTTTCTTTGTTCTGTATTGACATTGGAAGTTTAATACAGTTAATTTTATCAGCAGTTATTTTATTAGTTATCTGTGAATTGAATCAACTATCAAATAGGTCTTAACTTTTTTACTTCATGGAGTGGTTCCACATTTAATTTTGTAATTATGGGCACATTCATAATTGGCAAAAAAACATAATACTTCCTGTTTACTTGTTTTATGCTTTTGCAAAACCATGGGCAAGGCAGTCAATTGCTTGTTTGCCTGCCTGACTTGTTTGTATATGAAAGTTAAGAGAAAAAAACAACAATTGCAGTTTTCCTTGCTGACGGTTATATTTTGAGGTACCTTGTTTCAGACTATCGATCTTCAACTCTCGAACTATGACGAAGAGGGCGCGTGGCCCTATTTGATAGATGAATTTGTTGAATACTTGACTGAAAATGGAATCGTCCAGCGCCCTTGAAATTGAGAAACCATATATTATACCGGCGGTGCAGATTCTTCGCATGCATTGAAATTGGTTCATGAAATCATTCCGCTTTGGATTTGGTTGTCGTTCAAAAACAAGCAAGCAAAGCCTTCAAAATCTTGCTCTAGGTATGACATGTGAGCCTGAAGCAAGATGAAACATTTATAACCTGACATTTTTTCCTCTTCTATTTCATATCACTCTGGTTATTGTAGGTTTGTATTACCTTGAGTTGTTGCTACTCAGTTCCTTTGCTGCGTGTGATCGCGAACTCTACAATTTTTTTTAATGAAAATTAATCATCAGCACTTTTGAAATAACTCATGCTATATGGAAACGAACTATTCGATCTGATAATAAAATTGGAATTTTTTACATCATCTCTTGGGCTTTTTGACCTTGCAAACTATGGTACTAACACCAGAGGCATATCGATGTTTGATGCCATGCTAGCTCTTTCATTTTACCATTTAGTGCGCTTTGATTTTTCATTATTTTAAAATTGTGCAAATCACTCCACAAAGGTTTCCTTATTGTCGATATTTCAATGCAGCAACATTTGTGTACGATCACGGTTAAAGGAGAACTAAGTGCCTAGATTGAGTTGGTGTGCAAGTTCTTGTTCCTGTCTGGAACTCTACATTGTAAGTTTTATAATGCACGTTCAAACTACTGCCGTGTATTGAACAACAAATTCATCAGCCAAAGTTCTTGGTTGAGCAGGTTAAAAAAAAGCAGCTAAATTTGGATAGTGTAATCTTATCTTATAAAGCTTGAGCAGAATATTAATCTCCTTGATCAATCTCATTATCATGATTATCAACTGTATCATCAATTGAGTTTTAGGCATCAACTGATTGATTGTCTTTGTAAAATTTATCTCTGTTTCATTGAGTAATGGCGGTTGTGGGAGTCGGTCTATCTTTGTTGTCTAGGAATCGGTTATGAACTTCTTAGCCCTCACATTCTTTGTTTTATACTTTTTTTTCCCAAGAACTCACATAATATTGTAGTCTTATCCTATTTTATATGATATTTTTATAATTCAAATCGATTATCTCTAGGCTGCACACGGCAATAACTTTAGGCTCTCCTTATTAGAAATTATTTCGAAATGAGTTATACTATTGTTTTGAATAAATTATGATGATTCTTACAAGCTTCCGCATCCCATGTACATATGCCAGGATACCGTATGTGCACCTGGGGAGGGGGCAACCCTCCTAGCGTGCACGTGGGTTGCGGGGGAAGGGCACTTAAGGAATATTACCCTTACGATGTATAATATGTACAGCATGTCAGCTTAAAAAGAACTACTAAGGAGTTATATGAGAGTATTTGGATAAGAAAATAAGTTGAAAGATATGAGAGTTAAAAAGCTTATCATGAATTGACTCTAACATGATGATCAGTCAAATCCAAGAGCTTCAAGTGATCTTGTATGAGATCAGATCAAATTCTCTGTCCCAGGATTTCCCTGTCCCCATGTCCCATTGCCGATCGGACGGTGCAGATCAGATCAGATCTGATCTAGATAACATGACACATATCACGAGG
>JBBPFQ010679663.1:0-15291 GCA_037974815.1 Kaempferia elegans | reverse complement strand
CAAAGCAAGAGGAATGAGAGAGAAGATCTTAGAGAAAGAGAGTTTAGAGACCTAAGGTTTTGTGAATGTTCTAAGGTTTTGATTGCATCGTAATAGTAATTGGCATGCCATGAATAGCCCACCTAACCTCCTAGTCTCAACATTTATATCTTGTAGGTAACCTATCTATGCACTGACACTACCCTGCAACAATATATCAGAGTATTCTCCTTATATATATCCTATGTCATTAAGTAGAAAAGATAACTTAGAAAGTCCGATTAACAGAATATCTTATCACGATGTTCCCCAATCATACATTTCTATATTACACTAAACACTTCCTAACACTGAATTAAGGAAAATCCATTAAGAACATAGATCAACAATGCATAATCTCGTCTTCTAAATAGAGTAAACACTCTATATGTTTGATAGAAGGGATACCCTTTGTCACCAAAGTCCCAGTCTATCGATCTAGAGAGTTTAATCCATTAAGAATATAGATCTCTACGTCTACACAATGAAACAACTCGATATAAGCACAAGTTATTCATTTAAGCATTTCATCGAATAGAAACAAGGCAAGACATATCATTCAACATAGGAAATTGGTCAATCCATGGAGTTTACATCAATCACACATTACAATTACTTCATTAACACCTAGAACTTAAGCATAAGGAGAGTAATCATATCCAAAGATAATGATTACAAGCTCACACCCAAATATTGAGAGAAAGAAGGGGAGAAAAGTTTATATTTGTGAGTACGGGTCTTTGGGTCCAATCCTTAGCTTAATGATGTAGATACGAGAGCGTTGGTGATTTCGGATCATCAGTGATGAGATTAGATGAAGGATGAAGACTTTGGTGGTCTTCCCCAAAGGGTAGACCTCCTCCCCAAGTAAAGGGGAGAAGTTCCCCTAATATAGGCAAGGGGTCCTCTGCGACAGCCGTGTGGATTCACACAGGCCATCACAAGGCTATGTGAGGCCTAGTGCTGGAAAATGAGACATGACCATGTAGGGCTTACTGCTGGAAATCTCACACGACCATGTGAGGTTTGCTTCGGAATTTCTTCTCCATAAGCTTGCACAACCGTATGTTTTCACAAAGTTGTGGCTCTTTATTGTTGATTGACTACATGACCATGTGGTCTAGGCACATGGCTGTGTGACTTAGGCACACGACAATGTGTCCCCTAGGCAAGTCGTGTGTGTTGGGTCACCAGTCCTCTTTATTGGGGAATGCATCCATGTCCGCTCTATCTTCCGGTTGGCACTCCGAAATAGGTTTTTTCTCCTTTTCCACGCCAAAAATATATCCTGACATTAAAAACCATAAAAGAGTATATTTTCAAATAAAGAGAGTAATTATGCTAAAATATTAATGAATAAGGGTGCAATAACGTAAATCATACAAGTAAAAGCAAGATGATGAGCACATAAGCATGCATAAATGTATATATAATCCATGCATATCAATGGGATCGGCTATATGGATCATTCTATATTATTGGACTTTATACCCAATTATATTATCATTCATATTTAAATAAATTTTATCTTATTTTATCCTTTCTAATCAAATCTTCTTTCATCTTCCTCTTCCTTATTTAATGTGCATATTTATCTTTAATTCACATTGCCTAACAGGAGCATTTATTAGTCATCTAGTATATTTCTATAACGTTTTAAATGTGTCTTCTAGAATTTTACCTCAATAGGTGCAATCCCGACTTTCTCTCTAATATTTTTTTTCTTTTCATATCCATCTTCATATATTCGCATATCCACAATATCCTCATCTTTGTGACTCTCATATACTGCTCGTGTGCTCAAGTCATAACCCACTAACATTCAAGTACAAATAACATAGCAGGTCTAATCGCTATTTTATATAACTTCACTTTAAGTGTTAGGACTTTACGATTATAAAGAACATCTGATGTTCTCCTCCATTTTAATCATTCTGCTTATATACTATATAAGACATCTTTCTTAATCCTTCTATCCTACTATAAAAATGATCCTAAACACTTAAATTCTCTTAGTTACAGATAATTTGCAATCCATTATTTTAACAATTATTTTATTATATCTAATTTCGTTAAATCTAAATTCTATATATTTTATCTTTACTCTACTAAGCTTATAATCTTTCACTTTTAATATTTCCTGTCAAGATTCGAGTTTCATATTTACTTCTTTATGTGTCTCATATATCAAATCCATATTATCTTCAAATAATATATATCATGGTAACGTGTCTTGGATGTGTCCAATGAGTTCGTATATAATTAGTGTAAAATTATGGGGACTTAGAGTTGATTCTTGATATAATTCTATCTCTATAAGAAATGCTTAGGTTAATCCATTCAGAGTCTTCACTCTTATCATTACATTCTCACGCATATCCTTAATTATTTCAATATACATTACACTAACACTTTTTTTTAAAAAAAAATCTCCATATAATTTCCCTTGAGACTCTATTGTAAATTCTTTCAAGATCAGCGAATATCATGTGTAAGTCTTATTTTTAATCTCAATACTTTTCAATTAGTTACTTGAGTAGATGTATAATTTCTATTATCGACCTTCCACATATTAATCCAAATTAATTTTCAATCATAGTGGTCTCCTTCCTTAGTCTTTTTTTGTATTACTCTTTTCTAAAATTTTATGGTATGACTCGTTAGCTTAATACCTCTATAATTTACATAATTTTGTATGTCTCTTTTATTTTTATATATAGGACTAATATATTTATCCTCCATTGATCATTCTTTTTTTCATTTTCAATATCAGATTGAATAACTTTATAAGTCATTCATTTCCTGGTTTCCCCTAGGTGCTTTCATGCCTCTATCGGAATATTATTTGATCCAACTACTTTTCCATTTTATATCTCATTTAAAGCTTGTTCTATTTTTGAAGTTTGAATTCTACGATAAAATTTTAAATTTCTATACTTATTTGACCTATTTAAATTACTTTAGTTAAATTACTCATCTAAATATTCATTAAAAGGTTGATTAAAATATATTTTTCATCGATCTTTTATTTCATCATCATTCACTAGTACCTTATTTTATTCATATTTAATACATCTTTTAGATTAAATCTTTTATCTTCCTCTCTCTTACTTTAGTTATTATATAAATATTCTTTCCCCCTTCTTTCATATCCATTTGTCGATATAAGCAATGTTCAAAAGTTTCATTTTTGACTTTACTCGCCACTTTTTTTATATATTTCTTGTCTACAAAAGTTTTATTCATTCTTACAAGTGTATAATAACTCATACGCTATTCATTTTTCTTTCACTTTCTCTTGTATTTTTTCATTCCATTACCAAGATTTTTTATTGGTTGTGCACATCCTTTTAACCTACCAAGTACACTTTTGACTATCATTTTCAACTTCAATGTCATTTTATCCCATGTCTATTTAAGTTGTCATGTATTTTTCCTAATACTTATATTTTTACTATCTCCTTAAATGTGTTTGGATTCCCATCCTTTAACTTCAAACACTTGATTTTATGAGTCAATACGTTTTTCTTCTATTGACATTATATATAAGGCGCATATCCAACACTACTATAATTTATATGGGGTAATTAAGTTTTCTCCAAGAAAGACCTTGCAATCTTGATAAATTTTTTATCTTTCTTTCTAACTATAAAAAAATTAATTTATAAATTATAATTCCCATTTTTGAATATAATCAAGTATTCTTCTCTTTTTAAAAAGAATGCATTAGCTATTATAAATGCATATGTTATCGTAAAATTGAATATAGTTTTTTCTCCTTCATTTTTTTTTACAGAATCATAATCCTCATGCACCTTATCATATTTCATATTTTTTATTCCTACGTTGCCCATATAGACTTCCTACTATTAAAATTATTTTGTTTAGCATTTTTTATACTTCCTCATTTAATTAATTATATTAATATTTTTCCAATTCAAGTATATATAATATTTTAGTAAAAAATTCTAGATGACCTTGTAAGGCTCAAACAATCACAATGAGAGAAAGATTTTAGATACCAAAAAAAATAATAGAGACATTATTTTTAAAATTTAATCCATTTAAGTTCGTCTAAAGAAGACAATATTCACTAATTTATGTTAATCTAGCACGTTGTTCAAAACTATTAAATGAATATAAAATATCAAAAATAAAAATAATAACATATAATTATTCCGTAGGCTCCACAAAACACATGGGTTTACTTTTTCAAATTCAACAAAATTAGATTTGTACATCAATTTTATACCAAATTATTAGATCAACCATACCAATTCAAAATATCTATTGCTAGTTGAACAAACCTAAAAGATTAAAAAAACGTGAGAATTATGATGGTATAATGTTGTAAAAGATGATTTGTTTCATCCTCAATGCTCCCGTTAATCCGTTCTGAAGTTAACGCAGAGGAGATAGATTTGGATGGTATAATGAACATAATAAGTTTTAATTGGGAAGAAATTTTAATTTATCTTGTAATTTTGCCGAAATTTTTTAAATAGTCTTCCATGGCTCTAACAAGAAACGAGATAATAATAACTGCTCCAAACAAATTGTATATTAAGGAAAATCAATGAAGAGAATATAAAAAAAATAATGTTTATAAAAATAACCGGTTAATATGGGTAAGTCTTTGAGTGAAACGAAAGTATGAAGCCTCTGCTGAGAATAAATAATATTAGAAACTCCACTTTACTATTCAACATTTTTTTTTTAATCCACATATTTAGCTTTTAAGATTCGACTAATTTTGAAGGTCATCGGTTAAAATTTTCTACCGATTATTAAAAAAAATAGAAAACGCAATAGACCCTAACGGACGGCAAACATCACATATAATTTAAATTTCTCATATGCAAGTTGTATTTCATATGGAAAAAAAAAGTAATTTGCTCGCCCCTAATGTCCCCGTCAATCTCATATGACAATTTTTCATATCTTAACCATCACACCAACCTAAGAGAACCTATGTAATGTGTTTAGGTTCATCATTCAATCGATTGAATGATTCAAATGGGCATTAATTAATATTTCATTGATTTTGGTTTGCTTTTTCCTTTTTTTTATAAGGATGCTGTTAATAAATTTAACAATAACCTTGCTACATTATCTATCAAAATTAATTTTATTTAAACTGATTAAAATTTATTAGCATCTAGAAAAATTCTTTCCATCTCCTACTTATTTAACTTTCGGCTATAAACTAGACCTTTCACATAATCTAGAAAAATAACTGGACAAACATAATCATTCATTACTACAATTGACTTACCAGTTTTAACTTTTTTATATTAAGAAAATGAAGAACAATAAAAGAACAAAAATTCTGGTACATGCTGGTTGGTTCAAGTGGCATATCCTTCCCCTTCGAACAGAAGGGGCATCGGAAAACTGTAGGCCTTACATCTGCATTAGTCGCATCCACTTAAACCTGCTTTCATATCACTAAACCATAGTTTAGGCCCTTCTCATATCTCTTATGGTGAAAAATAAAACTACGAAAAAATTTTCTCTGGAAAAAATTTCAATCCATCAGTGAATAATTTTAGAGTCAAAATCAATCACCTTATAATTGAACAAAAGTCAAATGATAAAAAAATAATACATATACCACTTTACATTCATAAAATTATATTATATATTTAAAAAAAAATAACACATATACCCCTTTTTGCTCACAAATTATATCATACACCTAAAAAATGATGTATATACCCTTTTTATTTAAAAAATTACATCACATATATCGAAATTCCTCATCAAAATAAATAAAAAATTTGTTCACTTTTTCTCTTTTCTTCCTGAGAGGATAATTTTCTACCGTGGATTCTTTATCCACGCTTTGAAGTAAACAAAGCACACAGATTAGTACCTAGTTGCACCTGGCACATATGAAAGCTCACCTAAAAGGCTCTTTGAACAAACTATAAATGTTGCAAGAATTAAATCCTATCCAAAAAATTGATATAATAACTCAAATAGCTGATATCCGAAATGAAAAATAACCATAAAGGCAATCAGATCTAAAACAAGTCGAGAAATCAGGCAAATGGTTTTTCATCGTTGTAATAATTTAATGAATAGTCGTTTACTGAAGTCACCCATCTTGATTTCCAACGCTCACTCCAACATCTTAATTTTGCGATGCAAGGATGAATTCTTTCAGGTACTCAAAGCAGTTGTTTTACAGATGGGACAAATATTTTTTATCATCAACCATTTTTTAATGCATGCAGAGTGGAAATCATGGCTGCAATCCAAGCGACCCAGTTCCTCTCCTTCGATGTATTCTTCCTGCCACACGACGCAGTGTCTTAGTTTTCCACTGTTACAAAGAAAAGCATAAATGCAAGAAATGGGCTCACCCGACAAATGCAGCATGGTTCAACTTCTTCAAATGGTTGAGAGGCGACAGATATGTACTTGCGTTGCTTCAAGCAATTGACGATTTTTTCCTCACTGAGTCCAGTGTTGACGCTACCCATACGTTCTCCCAGTGCCAACAGTTCCTGAAGGAGAGTGGTAGGCTTCATAAAGTTTAACCCATCTTTCTTCAGAAAACGCAAAAGAAAAGTTTGTTACCTCATAAGACATGTTATCCACATCCAGTCTCATATCTCTGTACCTGTCCAGAAAATTGCCGCCTCCAACATATGCTGATTGTTCAAGAAGTAAAACATCCTGACAAAAATGCAGAGTACCGATCTCACACCATAATACTCAAAAAGCTAAAATTCACAGAACCTGCGAAGCAAGGTTACTAACAATTTCAAGGTAAATTATATAGACGGCAGAAGGAACTAAACTACATATTGCAAAAGGAAAAATTACGGGATTAAGTTACAGCACGGATGAAGCTTTGCTACCAACTTAATGTGCAACTCTGTAAGAATAAGCTTCAGCATTTGCATCTTGGTTCTATTGTGTTGAATTAACTACAAAAATGTAGGGTAGGGTATAGACAGCCAGTTTCTAAAAGAAACTTGACCTAGAACCCATAAGTCAGATAGAATCCAACAAAGATCCCAACATATCTTTAAAATAAATATGTATATGAAGTCTCATTTGTCAGCGGAATCATAAATTTAACATGCTACATAGACTAAAAAAAGATTAAGCATACATAAGCAGTAACCCTTAAAAGGCACTGCTAAAATGTATATTCCAAAAATGCACAAGAATAAATTATGATTAACTTTAACAATAAGCATAGTTGACCAGGGGAAAGATAGACAAGAGGCTATGTCAAGGTCAACAAATAACATTAAAATAAAAGATAATGGCAGTAGTTATTGACATGTCTTAATAATTTGTAGCGCTTTCTAACAACTGATACAAGATAATCATTCAAAAGACGACAAGAATTCAAAAGATTGACAGAAGGATTATGCATATGTTGGATTAAACATTATTATATGATAGTTTACATTTTGCTTATTTCACCCTCTCCTATCTTTCCACAAGTCCTAAACAAACCACTGATGGCTCTGGGTAGGATTCAAAATGCTGAGTAAGATGAATATCAAGGGTATATTAACCTCGTTATTTCAAAACACACTAACCATAATTTAAATAACAACAAAACACATTCAAATGAATAAGAATCTTCACTTTTCAGTAGCAGAAAATTGGCAAAAGCAAGTTCAAGTACAAGCTGTAGAACTATATGATGGGCATACATGATAGCTATCAGTACATTCTTCTCAAGAACACTTGCAATACTAAGAGTTAAGTCCAAGATAACCTTGCAAATTTATCTCTTCTCTAACTTCCTATTAATCAGCTTACCTCTATAGCATATACCGTTAAGCCCTGAATTCATGCTCTAATGCTAATGTCCTTTAGTTTACCTTTTTAATAACAAAAGAATATATTAAAGCCCCTCGATAAGTATCACGTGTCAATATATTATTGCGGCAAAGCATCAGAGATTTATATATACATCTTTTATCTAATAGTTTCTATTAATCTTTGAGGTCATCTACTTATCTCTGATGCTTTGTAGGGTCTAATTGAATGCTCCACAGTTCATTCTCTCTTTTTTTCTGACAATATTATCTCCATGTGTTAGCATCTTCGTGAGTCAGTCTATCATAAAAAATGTTATGAGGAAAAGGAACATTCAAGTGGTTGGCATTAGGCTAATTTCTATCTTTTCTTCTACCCTTAAAATTGGAGAAATTAGAGCAGAATAATGCATTTAATTGTAATAATCTTAAAGTTACTTTTATCAATCAAGCTACTGCCAAACTAAAAAGGAAATTGAGCAGTACCCATGCTTTATATGCAAGCCACATACATATCACATCGGACAACAATACTGAAAAGGTGAGTGAAAAAAATTGTAGTACTGGGAAATTAAAACTAACCTCAAGAAGTAAATTTTCACCCCTGCGGAGGCGCTCAAAAACATTCCGAATCTGTTACATGTGAATAATCACCTTCAATATAACGCACGATAAGAATAATAAAAATATAAAAATATAAAGAAAAGTAGAGCATGCTTTTTTCTCAAAAAGAATCTGGAAGTATAGCTAAAGACTAGCAAAAAAACCCATTCATATCAAGTAAGATAACTCTGAAGCTATTAATCCCATGGAGGATTGTGAAAAAAAAGATAATCTTGCTACAGAAGAACCTGGCTACCGTGAAATTCCCAACTTGTATTATAATCAAATGCAGAATGTTCTTAAATTCTACTATAATTATGGAGTTGAATTAAAAATTTTAGATGTGAAGGGGCAAGAGTTTTAGACAAAGGATGGTTGACAAAGGACAGGAAAACAAATTTTCCCTCTAGCTACTATTTGATTTTTCATAATATAAAATAATATTAGGAAAATGATATATAGGATATGGACTCAATTATTGTGGTATGGGTTACATCTAAAAAGGAATCCTTTTAATGTCTTTACCATCAAGATTCAAGTGTCATTTCAAAGTCACTTGAAACAGTCAACAGCAACATCCATGCATAACTAGAGTAGAAATCTATTGGTGAAAAGAAGCTCCAAAGTACAATCAGGACAATCTTGTCTAGCAAAAACTCAAGATTCTCATAGAAAAATTCAAATTAAAACACTAAACAGAAATTTTATAATTATCGCCAAAAGAAAATATAATTAGGTCTTCCGCAATCGTGCTTCTCTGGGCCATTTAATGATTTTTCTTGAGGGTCTAAAAGAATTCAGATAAAAAAAACATCTATGAAAAAAAAATATTCTAGCAAAATTCAAAATATGTCAATCTAGACCATGCCCAATGAGGCTGCTTCCTCAACAACTAGGTCAAATAAAGAGCAACATTCAGACTTTCAAATGCCAAGGTAGATAATAAGCATTATAACTCAACTACATATATTATGTGAAAAGCCCTGAAAACGTCAAACTAAATAGTATACATGATTTTGAGGTTTGGATTCATATCCAAGCCTAGTTGGCAAACTCAATTGATCCTAATTCAGAACTATCAAGCTAAATCGGGGTCACCATTAGCCAATCCATTTCCAACCAATTTCTTGGACAAGTGCCTCAGAATCTTTCAAATCTTGAAAACCCAAATTGAATTTGATGAAATTTTGTTGCTAATCGTCAAACTCATTTGGGAAAAAATTCAACTAAATTGAGCAAAGCAACTTGATTATGTCAATTTCACTTGATTCTACCAATTGAATATTTCCAAACAACTAACAAATAGAGTCCATTTTTTAGAAGAGGGAAAAGAGGAGACAAAAGCTAGATCTAGACGTAAGTAAAATATAATTTAGGGGAGAGAGAAGCTTGTTTCGTTGTTGCCTCACTAAGACAACTACTATAACTGAGGTTAGTCAAGATGGTGTGCATTCGTTCGCTATGTATCTAGGGAGTGGGTACAATTTCAGGAAGGAAGAAAGAAAGTGGGTGAGATACTCTTTCACAAGATGTAATAATAACATACTTATCAATGGTATATAGTAGATACTTATTATTTTATTCTAATTATTTAATATGTACTTATTGTTGATATTAATAATAACATACTTATTAATGATATTAATGTCATATTAATTAATAAACAAATATCTCTTAGCGTTACAAGCCAATAATACACATACTGATTGATAGGTTAATTACTAATAGCTATTAAATACGTTTATTATATTAAATTTTACTAGCATTGATATTTAATCAAATTTAAGATGCATCAAATATTAAGTTTTTCTAAGCCCTTTATTATTTCATTTATTAAATATTATTGTTTTGTTTTTTCATATATATAATATTCTTTTTGAGTTTTTTCACTAATTCCACAATCCAATACAATTGATACGTAAGTTTGGAACCTTTTGATTCTCATATTGACAATCAGTAGATAATGTCAATCCAGATCCAACAAGTTTAAAGAAAATAATAGATGGATGTGTATTATAACAACAATATTATATATACCAACTAAAACAAGAAGAAAACTAACGAACAAGGATACCACTAAGTATTTAGAATGGCCAGTGTCACAAGACGCTGTCCCTTCTAAATGTATTTGTACGTTTAGAATTGCCATTGTCCAAAGAAGGTTTCCTATGTTGCTATGTCACAACCCAAACCAATATCAAAAGGTAAAGAGTAGCTTAGCATTAGAGCATCCAAAACATTGTAAAAAGAGATGGCTTGTCACATAAGATAAGACACCATGATTAAGTGATTGTTTTCCATACAAAGGTTGTTGATATCAAAAGCAACTCTTCTAACCTGATTGTGCACTCTAAAATGGATAACAAAACGAAAATAAAAGGGCATCCATGAGACAAATGGAGAAGGGGCAAAAAAAGAAGACAACAAATCATACTAAGACATGGCTAATCACACTTAAGCATGAATAAGAGTGCAACTAGCCCTAATGTGTTGTCCTATATAAGAAACTAGACAAAACCATCTACTTCATTTCACTTAGTAGACCAGCAATACCAATCATATTGTTGTTAATTCAACAATATCAATCCCATAAGACCATGCACAATTATTCATGCAAGTTTTGTAGTTATGTAATGTACAACTATCAGGATATCAGCACCGTCAAACTATAACAACAATAACATGTCAATATCCGACTAAGTGAGTTCGGCTATATGAATCCTCCTACGTCATTGGACTCGATCCACTATTATATTCTCATCTAAATATATGAATTTTAGGTTGTTTTATCGCTACTAACCAAGTCTTCTTTAATCTCCCTCTTCCTTATTGATGTGTGTATTTGTCATAGTCTTACACGCCTAACAGGAGCATTTATTAGTCGGATAAGTTCATGTCCATTGTAAAATACCCCATTCAACAATAATTAAATAATAAATATTATTGTAGAATTATATTGTGGAATTTTTAGAAATTTTTAGAAATATTTTTAGAATTAATTGGAGATCGTATGGTAGGTTTTGAGGGGATGCCTAATTAAGTTTAATAAAAATCTGTTTTGGAATACCCAAAGGTGGGAGTTAATTTAGGAAATAACTTAGGTTTTGATTTGCCAAAACCTAAGTTCAAAGTTATAAATATCTAATCGTGCCTTATTTTCCCGATCCTCTCTTCTCCTCTCCCGATTGCGAGCGGCACACCGCCTTCTTCCCTTCGTTCGCAATTCCTTTGCCTCTCCTCACACGAACGCCGGCGCCGACTGATCCCCACAGTCCGGATCATCTCTCTTTCCTTCAGCGCCGACGTTGATCACTGGTGTCGAGGCTCGTCACTCCTCCCCTCTATCAGATCTCTTCCTTTTCCACTTTTCTTTCGGTCGATTGCTGTGTGATTTTGATCTTTGTTCCTTGGACGGAAACTCATAGCTGACCAGCAGCCTTGGATATTGTTGATCGACTGTTACCTTGCTTATCTCCCAATCACGGAGCAGGTGATGTCTGACCCTAGTTTGATTAGCAGAGGTCAATTTTCTATTCTTTGTATTGCAATGTTGAGAGTTGATGCTTGGCTGGCCTTCGTAGCTTCAGTCAATATTGTTCGCTGGTGTTCCACCTCTGGCCATCCACCACTGCAGCAACCGAGCACCAATCTGGGCACTCCTATTTCAGCAAGAGCAAGGAATCCCTAGTTTCGTGGTATCAGAGCTAAGTTTTACGATCCCTGTTTTGGTGTTTCAGTATCGTAATTTGCTTTTTTCTGTGATTCTCCGGGTTTATCGGAGTTGCGGATTTACGATACCTGGTTTCGTGACTTGTTATCTGATACCAATTTATTTGTATCAGAGCGTCAGTTTTACGATGCCTAGGGTTGGTGTTTATGATTCGTAATTTGGTTTTTCTATTTTCATATTCGGAGTTTAACGGAATTGCGGATTTGCGATACCGGATTTTGGTATTTTGGCGTTCGGGGATCCCTGTCGAGGAGGCTTCCCGAGCTAGTCTTAGTAGTTTCGGATTTGTACGGATTTCCGACGAGGTTCATGTTTTAGAATTTCGAGGTATTCTTTTGACGATGTCATAATTGGGGACTTGACAGCGACAGGACATCTCCAGATGGCAAATAGGTAAATGATTTATTTTATAATTTTGTACCTATAGTAATACTTGGTGGGTTTGCACACTCACCATCATGGTCGAGGTTTGACAACGACAGTGATTAATTGACACTTCATGTCCCAAACCTTTTTACAGAAAATATAGATGCACCATCTATTCTTGAATGGGCAAACTACTCGTTATATATATCCAAGACAACAAAATGAACTATTTTATCTTGAAAGAATAGTTCTCTAGTCAGCTTAAAAAGGAAATATTTTGTTTTAACATTTGTGGTCTAAGATCTTTATTGTTGTCTTTATATTCTCTACAACTCACAGGGACTCCTAATACAAACCGACAGGTGTTATATGTCCTGGGTCATTACAGAGTATGTTAATCAGATTTGCTAACTATAAACAAAGGTGCATATATTAGATATTGATGCCGATTGATTTCCTAGTGGTTGTTAGCAAGGTTTTAGATAGCACTAATCAAAAGGTTGTTTTATCTTTCATAACTTAGGTTTGGTAACCTATATATGTCTCCAGAGTTTTGATCAGAAAATGCTATTTTTAGTTGGATCGTGCTGTGTAGTAGCTATTGAGTGGAGACACTGTCATTTGAGGAATTGAAGATTAAACAATATTATATTGGATGTCTATAGCTCAATCTGTGCAGTATTCACTTATCACATCTTTATCCCTTGTGCACATGTGTAGCGGATTTGTTAGTATACATATTATAGTTCAACGTTTTCCACATGCCATGATTTATGATTGTACATTTATGCGAGTTGGATGTCATCAGTCTTAGTGAACAAGTTGGGAACTGTGTATTATGCAGAGAAAAGAAACAAGATATGTAAGTCATTTTTTTCCATTTTTCTTACAACTCATTTAGCCTTTCCATTATGAAAACTTCATGTTATGAGTGCGGTTAAATTGCCTTTGATATTGGCTCTAGTACTATCTTAAAATGTCTCTCATATGATGGCCAAAAGCAGATTGATAGTATAACTTATCAGTTTTAGCAAGGTTCAAATTATGGATTTGGAAGTTAGTAAATTATCTTCAAATCCCTATTCATCCACTCATAGAGTAGGGATTGTGTCATTCCACGTTTGAGACGGACAAGGACAAAGGGGAAGTAACATCAATGGAGTTTAAGGAAATTTATCTATTCCTAAATTCATTGTTTTCATTGTTGACTTTGGTCTTAGTTGTACATTCCATTTTTCTGCCTGTCTTCTTGGCCAACAATTGAAACCACTAATGTTCCACTATGCCTCTAGTGGCACTAGGTTTTGGTGATTATATCCGTGCCAACACTCCTAAGGAATGATTAAAGAGATTCTTGGGGTATTTTTGAGGAGTTTAAGGCTTGTGTGCAAGACAAGCACCTGAGGAATTTAGATAGGTGATTTAGATTGTTGTATCACGGGGTGCATACATATGAGGATTCTACTTGGAAAACTAATGAGGGTCTTTTTGCAGTTTGCTGACACGAGAAATGTGTTAGGTGATGAGAGTTGACAATTTATTAGCTTAGTGATGCAATTTGGATATATGGAGGATATCTTTAGATCTGTTAAAGGATCAATGACTTTATTTTACTCTATCGTTGCTTGGAAAATTATTAGGTTGATTGATGCTGTGTATGATATGAGATTGTGGATATTGTGATTCATATTTTGTGATATAATACAACCTGATGGTCTCTTGGTGGATAGTTGACTGAATGGTCTAGTCTTTGGACATTCGTCATGGATAGTAACATGGGGAATAACTTGTGGGTGTTATTTATAAATTTGGTGATTTGATTTGATTTGATGATCTATTATTGAGTATTTGAGTATCACAGGTGTGATAAGTACAATTTTGGTGATTAGCTATTGGTGACACATGTTGGACCCTTACATGCATATAGATATATGCGACTGATAAATGATGTTACTAGATATACCTTATAGAGTGTGCACACGTGTGTGGTAGGCTCTATTAGAAGTATATGATTGATTGTATTTATATTACCTGCGCATGTGTGTTAATATGTATATTGGAGATATAAGTCGAGTAAACTCATTTTGGTGGATATATACAGGTTCGATATGTACTAATTCGGGTACCATGTGGATTAGATCTGTTTGGTATGTGTACGTGTATTTGAGACATATTGGAGGTATTATGTTTGATTATATCATTGTGGTAGAATGATCTCATACTATGGTTGAGTGTCTATGTCACTTGTTTTGTTGGTGGTGGAGTGTTGCTGTTAGATATGCCAATAAAATATTAATTGCGGCTCAGGTTTTAACTTCGACAAAAATTTTGGAATTTTTTTAGGAGTTTCTGAGAATTTATCAGAGCCCATATGATCCGTTTTCAGGGGATGACTCGGTAGGAAATAGAAAGCCTGTTTAGAATACTTGTAATGTTGGAGTTGATTTAGAAATGATATCTAGGGTTTGATCGTACAAAACCTAAGTTAGTGGGTAGTTAGAATAAACCTAAGTGAGTGGGTTTAATTAGGATAAGTGGTACAATAAATACCTATGATTTTTATTAAAGAAAACCTAAGGATTTGCGTCTCATTTCGTCTCATTTCCTTACCTCTTCCTCCAGCCTCCCGATCGACGCACGCCGTCAGCATGGGAAGTTCATGGGCGTCGCACACACCACCGACGGGCCGGGTATTCTGATCTCTTCCTCGATCTGCGAGGACAGTTCAGTGGCCTTTATCGCGAGCACGTAAAGGGAATCGCTGGACACAGGAGGAGGAGTTAA
>JBBPFQ010679558.1:0-15292 GCA_037974815.1 Kaempferia elegans | reverse complement strand
TCATTTCGCCTCGGGCCTCCTGCATGTTTGGTCCGGGGCTGGATTGTGGCATAAGAATAATTTGAAGGATACATGTATTATTTTGCATGATTATTGAGGATAAGGGGGGATGCAATAAGCAATTGGTTGAATAATGAAGAAGATTTTTCGGCACAGATATTTCATGCTCTATCCAAGAGTTTAAAGATTATCTTCGAAGAAACTGCGAGCTACTTGATAATCAAGTACATCATCAGCTTCGAGCCGACTTAGTCGAACATATTTGGACACGCTACCAGTATGATCAATAAGAAATTATTTTTTATAAATTATTTGTAATAATTTATTATTTAATGTTGTATTTCTTATTTTTAATATTATTTTTTAACAAATTAGGTTATATAAGTGTGACCATTAATAAATAATTAAGGTGTTTTTTAAATATATGTGAATTGTTGAACGTGGGGCCATAAAAAAATTTATAGAGAAGTTTTTTTTATAATGGATAAAAGAGTAAAATTTTTTAATTTTGATGTAATAATGATATGGTACCTTGAAAATGAAAATTTTTTTAAAAGTGAGATATTTTCATTGGATGCCCTAAGCTTTTCTACATATTTAATGATAATTAATCTTGTTTATTTATCAAATTGAAATCAATTTCGATTCATTTATGTTTTCTGTGACTTAAGCTGGGTGAACATATAACAACAAAAGAAGAGGGTTCAACTAATAAATGTAGAACCACAGGGCCTTTACAGGTAAAGTTAAAAGTATGGGGTGAAAATACAATTTTCTCGAGGGTTTATGATATCTTCCGTTGCCTTCTCGTGCTTTTTTGCTACCGCCAGGAGGGATATCAATGTCGCAAGCGCTTGATGCAGCCGCCGGAGCAACTTCGGTGGCGGTGGAAATCCTCGATGTCACTTTTAGGGAGCCGTCAGTGCAGGAAAGCGGCGAACTTGGGCTATATTTTGAGGTAGGAGGGAGCTTTATGGAGAAGTCGATTCGGGAACCTGATGCGGCTGGAGAGCAAAGGGAAGGTAGAGAAAAGTTATCCAGGTTTCTCTATTCAACGAAGGAAATACTAGAGATGAGGTCTCGGGGTGTAGCGGAGCAGCGGGCGCTGTGGGAAGCGGTGTACGGGGCCCTGGGGGAGGTTATCGCTCGTGAATACGATGGGCTCTGCGGAGTGAGCGGCCGGAAACAAAAGCGTGGAGGGAAGAAGAAAGAAGCAAAGGCTGCCTTGTTTGTTGCTGGTATGTTCTCTTATGAAATCTTTAGAAAGTTTTACCTTTTCAGTTCTCTTGCTTTTCAAATGATTGATCGAACATGAAGAGTCTTAAGTGCCTCTTTATTAGACGATTAGGCCTATCGTTTCCATCAAGCATTAGTGAATTGTGTTCTTTCTATTAGTCTTTTCAGTGCCAATGTCCTATTACCTTTGTTGTCGCCACAGGGAGGGCTCTGTTCCACAAAAAGGAAGGGCATCTCACTCATGACAATTCATAGTTCACAAACCTTATTATCTTATCATAATCAGGAAAGGGAATGGTCATAAATGTGCATAGTGGATTAAGGTTAGACATGCATGAATTCATTCTCTAACAAAATATCAGGTAAAAGCTAATCAACTTTAAGTTATCATTGATTATCAAACTTTATCATTAATAGTCAAGCTTTATGTAATCATCAATTATCAAATGTTATGTTACCATCAAGTATAATTACTTGCGCTAGGTGAACCCTATAGCTAAGACCATAAATTAGAAACATATCGTTTGATACATGAGCCAAAGCCCTTAACTGCAACATGAAAATGAGTAATCACGCTAGATCACACAACTTTCATAATAGTGTTCACTATTTTCACTTTTTATTCTTTTCTAAATTTTTACCATTATACCTTTTGTTTTAATCAAATTATGCTTTAGTTCACTCACTTTCACTTGCATAAACACTGGTCCCAATGATTAGATCGATGCATTCATATAGAGAATTAACCCAGCAGTTCTTCCGTCAATGTTACATTGCATTTCGATCCATATAGTGATGGTTTCGTCCTCTATACAAACATGCTGATCCAAGGATTATGAACACTAGTTATACAACATGGTATAATTGTGCCATATGTTTCTTGCTAACTAAAGGATCACCTGTGAAACCATCTAGGGAAAGATCTTCCGTCAGCAAGCCTCATCTTTCTCTTGAGAGTTGGAGGCACTACTTGTATGGGTCACATTTAAGAAATTCATTGACCGTAAGAGTTTGAAGTACCTTTTCACTTGGAAGGAGTATTGTAGGAGATGGATTGATTTCCTTAAGGATTATAATTTCACCATTAGAACCCATTCTGATAAACTTAATATTGTGGTAGACATTCATGAACCCTAGTGGGATGATAGCTCACTTCATGCACTCCCAATCTTAACCTATTGTGCATGTTAGTGTTCATCGTGTTGCCTATTTTGCCCTTCAACTTTGTAGGTGAGACTGATCATTGCAGTGGCTTGATTTGGTTGTACAAGTTATTTCAAAAGACAAAATTTAGTAAATAAAGCCTGTCTAAATTTCTGTAAGTGTTTCTCGACTATGAGAACGCAAGATGGCACATGAGTCATGAATTATTACCGGAGAGAGTGGTGTAATGCCCTTATGAGGAGTGGAATCCTTTGGTTGTGACAAATGCTAGTTGTCTTCCAAACATAAAATTTGTCACGAAGACAAATGCATTTCGAATGTCCTTTCATACATGCTGATGAAACCAAAATAGTCATTGGTGTCACTTGCTATTGCTAACCTGATGTTAAATATCTGAATATTTGATCTCTCTCTTATATGTGGCATATCATCAGAGTGGTGGCGATACTTGTATTTTTGGATATTTACTGCATTGGTCTTATATAAGTGTAGCAAATGTTTTTCTGTTGATATAATTAATGTGTCTTATATTGTGAAAATAATTTATGGTTTCTAATATACAGATGACAGTGCTGTTGTAAATACTTCTGAAAGTAGTCACGTCTTAGATGTATCTGAAATCCTTGAAAATGATGCTAATGTTAGTAGCCAGAATGACCAAGCTGTAGGAGAGTGGTCTACTGAATTCGAATGCGCCAAAAATGTAGATGGCAGCAGTGATGATGAAATTGGAAGCATCCAGAAACCTGCTTTTTTAGTTGAAGGAGAACCAGATTTTGATTCTGGTCCACCGTTAGATGGTATGGAGTACCTGAGACGTGTCAAGTAATCTTTTCCATCCTCCATATTATTATTTTTTCGTACTCCAGTGACACTGTATGTATAAAAAAGCATATGTGAATACGTCTTATTTAATAGTATTATTTGTTTTTTTTATTGTTAACATTATTTAGATTAGATTTTGTATGAAGAAGTTAAATGGTTCATGATCTAACTATCAAAGATCTAGATCATCTTCCATGTTTCTCTCCTATTTGCTGTTATCCCTACTGCTCTCTCTTATATTTTCCCTCCCTTCAAAGAAACATAACCTTAATGTATGTTAACAAAATTGATTCAGCTACTCTACTTGCATATGTTAACCAATTTTGGTTTTATTTTGACCTAATAAAATATTTATTATTCTCTTAACTCCTAGATTTCCATAGTGACTCTAGCTTCTCTACAAAATTAACTTTTGTTCGAGTGAAGTTGTAACATAATGGAACATTTGGTCGATGAAATGAAATAAATGAACTGGTTTTGTTTGCTGTGCGATTCATCATAAACGGTAAGAGCAATGAATGTCATTGCAAACCTTTGGTTCTTTGTTCGATATTACTTTTCACATTAGACTCAAAAGAGATGCACATCCTTTTTTTGACTTCCGATACAAGAATTTAGAAGCTAATGGGTTGTTTAAACCTTAACAGGTGGGAAGCTGCTCAAATTCCTAAGATTAAAGTGGTCAAGCTCGAATCAAGTAAACAAAGCAGCGAACAAACTCCATATATGCCCAAATTACTAGAGATTGAGAAGTGCCCTCCTAATTTGCTGCCATCAAAAATTTGGGAAGATGCGTTCCTATCAGAATATTCTGAGTTAAAACAGGTAAATACCATGATTGTTTTTGTTTGTTGATTACCATTAGTAGTGACTAAACATGTAATATATTCAGTATAATTCACCGAGAAATCTCAAGGCAAATCATTACTCTCTTTATCCATGTCTGATGAGAATGCTTACAGAATTTTCTTTCGAATGATTGTATATGTTAATTCTAAACACTGACACATATAAATATGATTAGAATCACTGAAGCATTGTCTCGACGTTAACTTAAGATAACCGTAGGCAAGAGGTGTGGCATCTTTCATGAAATATTTTCAAGTTATTCCTTGATTAAGCGCTAAATTAGGGATACCATACTTGATCAGCATTCTTATATTGCCAAGGATATCATCTGTTTTCCATTGGATTCTCTAAGATGCTCTTGTTTGGTGACTTCATAGATACTCATGGCGCTTAAAGGCAATTCTTAGCCAATGCATTTTCTGATGCATATTGTAGTTTCTTAAAATATATCGTCACTCTTAACCATCATTGCTGTCGACTGTACCAGGTTTTCTCACTAGTAGATTCCCGCAACCTACTTCCCACGAGAAACCAAGACAAAAACACTCACAGTGATCCTGACTGTATAGATCAGCCAAAGAGTTCTCCAACCACATCATTCCTGCTCAGAATGGATGCTGTTTCTCGAGCATCAAAACTGCGGAAGCACATAAGCTTGCTTGAGAGTGCAAGTGAGCTCTCGCGGGACGAATGCCTGTGGCTGTTTGCCCTTTCTGTGGCAGTTGACACTCCTCTTGACGCGGACATGTGTGCTTCGATGAGGTGCCTGTTGCGCAAGTGCTCAAGCCTTCTTGCTAGGAAACCTGAGCCAGACGATGAGACGGCAATGCTGAACATCCTCATCGCTATCGCAGGAAAATACTTCGGGCAATCTGAGAGCTAGAGGATGTGTACCCGCTTGTGATATTAAGATTTCTTAACAGTTTGAACATTTAGTTTCGCAAAACTTCAAATTTGTAACTCCATAGCATCTTGAAATGTTTGTGGAGCAGATTAAGAGCATGATCTTCTCCTGTTGGAAGTATTTTGTTTATTAGAAGAACAATGAAGAGGATTGTATTTTAAATTTATGTAGTAGTATAAGTAGGGGATGAAATGAAAAAGAAAAAGACAATAATAATAAAAAATATAATGTGATGAAATTATGAAAATGTAATAATTTTGAGTGGGATGAAGTTTTTTTATATCTTCCAATATTTGTGATAAAATCTAAAAATATTTGTGATAAAATATAAAATAATTTAATTAAATATAAGATAAAATTAATTCTCACCTTGTGTTTATGTCACGTGCCCTCCAGGTGCCGGATAATAAAGTCCTATTGACGAAGGTGTTCTATTATTATATTTTAAAATTCTGGAGGGTAAAAATGTCATTTTCTAAATTATAAAATGCCGAAAATTTTAAAAAGTTGGTAAAAAAATTCCTCAATTTGCGCTCTTTCTCACCGACGCGAGGGATCGGAGATTCGATTGGTCCGGTGCTTCGTCCCCTACTCTGAACGAGGATGGTAAGCGATCGCGATCCTTTCTTTGGTCTTTTCCTTTCGGATCGTGGCGAATCGCTTACTTTCGACGATTCAAGGCCTGAAGCGTGTTAACACTAATCCTCTTTTCCAAATCACTCCTTTCTGTAGTTGCTGATGAATGTTTGATTTCTTTTGCTTTGTTGGTTTTTCTACTTGCCTTTGTGTTTTTGAGTTTTTCCTATTACCTAAACTCGATGGCAACCTTCTCTGCCGCTCTGCTTGTTTGATTTCTCGCGTGCTGTACTATTTAGGGTTCGGTTATTGTTCATATTCTTTATGTAAGATACGTCATTTGGACGCTGAGTAGGATCTATCGGAGTCAGGTTGGATGATTGATTCCAATGGTTGAAGTTAATCTTTTTCAATTTTTATGATCTCTAAATAATAACTTTGGCACGTTAAGGGAACTCGAATCATCCAGTGAGAAGTATACAAACTACTTTTTTTAGCTTGCACAATTCATCATCTTGAATTGCATTATCTTTCTTTTTTTTTTTTCTCGTTTTTGAAGTTTCTTTGTTTCTAATTCATGTTTCTGTTTCCTTTAGTCTTCTCTCACAGCTGCTATAGCAGATAATTTCTACTATCCACCAGAATGGGACCCCAAAAAGGAAATTTTTCTGTAAAAATTGTATTATGTCTGAAGGTTGTTTTGCAAGGCTTGTTATTATCTGGTAATATTGCCGACTAATATTATTAATCTTGCGCTTTCAGAGTTCCTTGAACAAATTCCAAGGGAAGCATCCTTTGAGAGAAGGGCAAGAAAGATAGACCAAGGAATATTGATTATAAGGTACAAGATCATGCACAAAACAATAATTTTAAAATTCATGACACATTTTGCATACATTTTATTTTGTATGATAAATTACAGATCCACTATCCCATTATGCTATGAAAATTTTCTGAATGAATAGCCCATTGATAGTTTCCTGCCGCTGTGCTTCATAATCAATATCTATTTTTTTTAAGTTGGTGAGGTGGAGTTGAATTGCACGGATTAAATTCTCAGTACATATGATGGAAGGTTATTAAGGATAATTTAATCTATTGGTCACAAATGCTACTCATATAACTTTTCTTTGTTTAACATGTGATTTCTGATTTCTTGCATTTCTCTATCTTATATATTTCTTTCTCCATTGAAGGCTATTCGTGTTTCGTTGAAAGTTTTTTCTATGTGATCTACACTCTGGAGAATAAGGTGCTAAAGAAAGTTTTCTATTATTCAGTCATTTTGGGCCATTCTATTATGACATAATATCTAGGGGAGCCTAGTTCTAAGTTTCACATCAATATAGGATTCAAGTTTTAAGGATGATTTATGTATACTATGTAGCCCGAGCTTGGAGGCTCATTTACTAATCAAATCCTGGCTATTCAAATTAAAAGAGAACATGGCTGATGCACCTGGAGTGTTCTTCTTGCTATCGGGATTCTACAACCCTACAAAAATCCTCTTAGTTACCTAGTAGCGAAAGAAGATAATTTTGAATGAAAGTGGGAAAAAAAATCCATTCCTCTGTGTTTAGTTGGAGGGAACATTTGAGGCAAGAGATTTGAGAAGCTCGAATAATAAAAGTTGATTCTTCTTGCTGGTCATAAGGCAACATGTCATTTCCATTCACTACATTTTCATTAGGATGGAACCAAATGAAAGAAGTTGAACTGTTTTCCTCCCTTATTTTCTCTGTCATTTCTTCCAGATAAATTTATCTCTCTGTATCTTTTCATCTGATTCATTTTCTCCCTCATTTCCTTACAAATAAATAACTTAGTGTTTTGGATTGATCTGACACTGTTCTGACGCTTCGTGGCCTATAACCTGCTCAAGTTTCTTGGTAGCATGAAATGTTTTAATACATAATTATGATATTTACAGGGAAACAGATGAAATGTTTAAGCTTGAAGTTTTTGCAATATTTCCAAGGTCCAACTAACTTACTTAATGGGTTGATGTGTGTTGATCATTGCCATATGTATTAGGAAACAGCATTGTGAATCAATGTCCTTTGTAAATTGAAGAATAGGCTATCAATATATTTTGCTTTCTATTTATTGAAGGCCACAAACTAATCTAGCTAAGTAGACAATTGTGCAAACTGCATACCTTGGTTGAGAAAATATAATTTGGACATTCAGAAAATCACAATGAGACTTTTACAAATTTACTTTTGTTGTATCCCAAGTTAGTTTTACTTAATTATCTTTGCAGATTTGAGATGCCGTTTAATGTCTGGTGTGGTGGATGCAATCATATGATAGCCAAAGGTGTAAGGTTTAATGCAGAGAAAAAGCAAGTGGGCAACTATTATTCAACTAAGGTAAGCTGTGAAGTGATCTTTTTTATACTACCATTTTTCCAACGTTTCAAAAAGCTGACTAAAATTCTAGAGTGATAGAAACAAAATAATATCTTGTTTATCTGTTGGTCTGAGTGCATTCTGAAGTCTTAGTAGAATTTTTTTTTTGACAGTTTGATTAGTTCCTTTCTATACACTTCAATAATAAGGTAGCTGTTGAAATTTACTTAGATCACTTTTAAAGTCAAAATGCCAATTGCTTCATTGAGAACTAATAAGTAATTGCAATTTGTCATTTGTGTCTGGTGACTGGTGACTGGGATAAGATTATGAAGACTTGTAAACAAATGAGAAACGAGAAAGAAGTGAAAATGGGAGATTGAAATATGCTTAAGGCCAATCAATAAAGCAGCATCCTTGAATTTATTGGATAAGAAACCTCTAAAAATTTGCCTGTCTGAAATTTTCAAATTTGATGGAATCAACTTTCTACTTTGTCTTCATATGTGCATCAAAAGTTGTGAGTAGAGCTTTATGATGGGAGTAGACAGCTATCTCAGAAATTCGGAACAGAGATGGATGGATGTTCTCTGACGAGCTTGCACGAGCTCACTCTAAAAGCAGACTGTTAGATGTAGAAATATTCTTATGATAGTTCGTAACTAATTTCTACAATCAGCTTGTTGTCTCAGTATTATTTTATGCTGTTGTTTTTTCTGTTCAAGTGTTTGTAAGTTCTCTGCCAAATCCATGTACGTCTGATTTGATATTGTCTTGTTTGTAGATATGGAGCTTTACTATGAAATCATCTTGCTGTCAACATGATAGTAATACAGACAGATCCAAAGAACAATGAATATGTCATAATCAGCGGAGCACAACGGAAGACAGAAGATTATGACATCGAAGATGGAGAAACATTTGCCCTTCCAGCAGATGAAGAAAGAGGGAAGCTTTCTGATCCATTTACCGCCTCGAGCATCAAGAAGAGGATTTGTGAAAGAAGAAAGAGGCTGAGCAACCACTAGTCCGTCTTCAAGGTGTCTCAGACAGTAGGCATGCTGATGATTACAGCCTTAACCGAGTCCTTCGTGCTCGTCTTAGGGTGGGCTAATTGTTTTTGACTTATTACTTTTTTTTTTTTTATTTTTATTGTTTACCTAGATCGTGCAGATTCCTTCATGCATTATGTTCTAATTTCAGACTCAAAAGAGAAAGGTTGCAGAAGATGTAGCTTCAAGAAAGATGGGCCTCGGAATCAGACTCCTTCCTCAAAAGAAGATGCAGCTGCTGTTATATTTGCTCCGAAATTCAACAAGAACAGCAAGGACAAGCAAGCAGCGATCAAGACTTCACCTATCTTCTCAAACTCATGATCCTCTACATCAGGAAATAAGCGGATTGAGATCGAATCGAAGAGGAGAAAAATAAAAGCAACGCCATACCTGCCTTGTTAGCACTAAGAGTAAAGCCTTTGTCCTGGCAACAAGAAGCCGAACTAAAAAAAAAGAAATTGTTAGTTCCTGCTTCATTACTAGTTATGCTTTAGATGATATCTTATTTGCCGATATTTGTTCATAGTTTTTGATGATGCTTCAGCTCAATATCCAGTTGTAAAATATGTTTGAGATCTTGTGTAAATGTTAGAAAAGTCTTTGAGGATTGCATGATGGGAAATAATTTCGGTGTAAACTATTTTGGGCAAAACTAAAAAGTTGGTTAAAGAGGCCTCTCATTTTAATTTTTTATCTTAAAGGTGCTCCACCCCTTATAAAATAACACGAATATACACTTTATGCTTTTGACATATACTCTCGTCATTATTTTCGTCTAAATTGGATTACGTTGTAGCAGCTATAAAATTATAGTTGCTATAATTATGTGACAACTTAGTCGTAGTAGTTACGAAATCGTTAGCTGTTACAACTGTAAGTTTAATTTTGAGATTTCATACTTTTTGATTTGGATTGAATTACAAAATGAACAATATATTAAATTGAAGGTCATTTAGAAATATTTGATTTGATATATTATATGTTCCATAGTTTAAGCAAAGTTAAAAGTTATGGTCTCTTAAAATTTACTTGGTATACACGTGTAACAGTTACGAAATCATAGTTATTACAACTACATATTCAATTTTAGGAGATCATAACTTTTAATTCGGGTTGAACCACTAAACACAATATATTAAATCGAAGCTCATTTAGAGATCTTCAATTTGACATATTGTACGTCTCATGGTTCAGTTCGAATCAAAAATATAATATCTTAAAATTTATCCAGTATACATATTGTAATAATTATAAAATTGTTATTGATACAATAATACAGTAGCTAGAAACAATATAATCCTATTTAGATGGAAATATAAGTGAGAGTGCATATCTCAGACGTATACAATATGTTTAAAAGGTGTTTATATCTTTTTATAGGGGATGTATGGTCTTTTATATAAAAAAAAAAAAAAATAGAGTGTTCTTGGATATCAAAAAACCGAAGGTGCTCTCTTAACTTTTGACCAACTATTTTATTATGAAATTATTTCAAGGAAAAATGAGGTATTTAATTTATGTGTAAAAAAAAATGGAAAACAGCTGTGCCAGACAATATTTAATTCTTTCGTTATCATCCATTTGTAGTATTTTGAAGTGTTGGCCAAAACTAAGTTTTCAGAGAGAAAAGACACACAATTCTTTTATTAAATTTTTATTTAAAAATATATATATATATATATTAAAATTTTTATTTACCAATTTAATTTCAATGATATTTAAAAAATAAAAAGAAGAAAAATATTATCTTGTAATGTTTTTGCTGCCACCACTTTGTATATTTAAATAACCGCAAATTCCACCATCGCTCAGTTCATCTTCTTCTTCTACTTTCCCTTTTTCTCTTTCCTCGTTTTCCTCGTGCTGCCGCTCTTCGACGCCGGCGATGCCGCTGTAAGGGGAAGGAAGAAGTAACCCTCCTCCTCCGCCGTCTCTACTGTTACTCCTTCCCGCTTTGCTTGGTGAGGAAGGATACTGATTCCCTTGACCCCAGCGCGGCAGCTAACCGCGGAGGGAAGGCTTCGCGATCCGCTTCCCCATAGTTTACTTTAAGTCCGATTCCGCCCCCTCCCTCTTGTTCTCGTTTCGTGGAGTTGCGAACCGCTCGAAGATGGCCTCCGAAGGATCGCGTGTTGTTGGTGCGCTTTCTGTCCCCCTTTGATTTTTTTTTGTTTTTGTTTTTTCCTTTTCTTTTTTGTTCGTTTGCTATTTTAGGCTTTCTTGGGATGAGTTTCCTGGTACCCTCGATTTTAAAATGAGAGATTGTGCTTCGACATATGTGTGTTATCAAGTTTTCAGACTGACCGATTTCTGTAATTGGAGGAGTCTAGATAAGATGCAGAGAATGACAGAATCTAAAAGGAAAAAAAAAATCTATTTTTCAAAGTGATTCAGTTTGTTAGTAGGTTTTGAAAATAAGTAAATTTTGAACACTTTAGTTGAGAACAAACGAAAGGAGGTATATGAAAGAGTACCCTTGGTACTTTTCCTTTGTCAATTCATTGACCATTGTTACTCCACTTTTGTAATGATAAACATGTCATTGATACCTTATAGAAGTTGTTTGTTCAAGTGTTGTTATGTTTGCTTTCGCTGTTACAAATCAAGTTTGCGTTCTTCTTTTTGGCTTATTTAATATACTTATTTTCCTTCTCCTCCAGTAGGCAGTGCAAAGAAATGAAACTGTGTTATTCAGGATTGAGTATGGAAATTGAAATACAGTTTTCCTCTCCTTCGATTTGTAAGGCAAATATCAGAGAAGTCAAATATTATAGTCCTAGCTCCTTATGCCATAACTCGTTAGCATATAAAATGGATTCTTTTAACAATGGAATTTTTTCTGGCCTAATTGAATTTAGACATGCATCAGAGCTATGACCATGAAATCAGAACTCCTCATCTACTTTTTTTTTTTTTTTTTTTTGCTTATTATATTACCAGTTTTATGCGCTGCATACAGATGATCTGTTTAGTTGAACTATTTTATACTTGACATGCCATTACATAAGGACTTTTGTTTTGGTCGGAATTATAACAAATGGAGAAGTTGGTTGATCAGACATGTGTGCTTCCAATCATTTTTCACAACTGTAGCCTTTTAATTGTCAAACCAGTGAGAATTCAACATATATGTTGTAAAAGTATCTAACAGATCATTGGTGATTGTATTGATTTGTTGGATTTACAGTATTGATACAATAATTATATTGATATGGCAGTATTTAACTATTATGGTGCATCAAATTCCCTACCATATTTTTATTCCCATCCACCAAAGTTCCCCTCAATTTGTTAAGGTTTTGGGAGATTTGTGACACTTCTCAATTATTCTTAATGGAGTCCTTTGAACCATTATGTGTTAAAATTTGAAGTCCTTATTTTACTTCTGTTTTCATCCAAAGGCACAACTAGGAATGGCAGTAAATAGAAACCAACTCACTGGGATCATCATGAAATGAAATGGAAAGGAACTTGCTTGCATATTTTTGTGTGCGGAAGAGACAAAGCATAGGCATATGCATTTTACCTATTAGGAGTAGCTGAAATCTAGTAGGAAAACTAATATTTTCCAGGAAACATCTGCTCTTGTGTTTGGTTGAGGGAAAGCTCCTTCCAGAGATTTTATTATTTTCTGAACAAAATTATTGCCTACCAAATCCACTTTTGCTACAAATGATTTGTCCTCACCAAGTCACCAACTACCGAAAGACTTCTGAGCATCAATTCACTTCTTAGGGATGCTGGCATTAAAAATGTTTTTTTTCCTTAACTACCTCTAATGCATTAAGGAAGCCCCTTAGTAATATTCCTTGCATCAAGAATTTCTCTATTTTTTTCTTGCAGAGACTCATCCTTCAGAACATTCCGAACAACCTGCACTAATCTCCTTTTGCACCACATCAACAGCAATCAAAACTGTTATCGACTAAACTGATCTCCTCTATCTCACCTAAATTAATATGTTTAACTGTATACTCCTTTGTATCGTGCCATTTGGCATTCTTATCCTCTGGATTTGCATCGACTCTTCCTTAATAATTCTAGAGAAGATTTTGAAGCAGCACAACTTGCTTCTGCATTTTGCAGTGCGTTTCTCAACTTTCTCTTGAGGTTCTCCCAACTTTTCACCTTACTCAACCTCAATCAACTGACATAACATATTGAGCTTAACCTCAATTCAGTTACTACTTCGTAGTACTGGAGATTTTCTTTTCTGGTTTAGTTAATGATTGTATTGATTTGCTGTGATATTATGATACCAGAGAAGATTAATTTTGTTCTCCGCTAGCAATTATGGTTTCATATAAGTGAAACTTGTAAACCTTCTCTCTCCAGTTCCAAGAAGCTTCAGGTTGCTGGAAGAGCTCGAGAGGGGAGAAAAGGGTATCGGCGATGGCACTGTCAGCTACGGAATGGATGATGCTGAAGATATTTATATGCGATCGTGGACTGGGACGATTATCGGTCCCCAAAATGTATATTTTCTTATCTCACTGTTTCAAAAATGTCACTAGTCTTCTTTATGCTTCCATATGTTCACTATTTACCCATCTGGCTCAATCTGTTTGCAGTCTGTTCATGAAGGGCGGATATACCAGTTGAAACTCTTTTGCGATAAAGACTATCCGGAAAAACCTCCGACAGTTCGTTTCCAGTCACAAATCAACATGACATGCATCAATCAGGAAACTGGAGTGGTAGTTCCTATAGTCGTTCGATTTGTTTCCAGTTTCCATATAAGTAACAATAGAACTTCATCTCGCTCTAAAAAATTTCAGGTCGAACCTAGCCTGTTCCCAATGCTCGCGAATTGGCAAAGGGAATTCACAATGGAGGACATTTTAACATGTTTGAAGAAAGAGATGTCGGCTCCCCAAAACCGAAAGCTTCACCAGCCGACCGAAGGTATAACATAACTACGGGGGAAAAAAATCATCTTCACCTTTCTTTCCCCCCTTTCTCACAGTGGTAAAATCACACCTCAATGAACAATTCAGGCAATGACGATGAGAGGATGGAACAAAAGGATTTTGTGGCGAGATGTGCTATTCTTTGAGAAGGAGAACTTCACTCAAGAATGCTCCTCTCTTTGCAGCTCGGGATCGATAAGTAGAAGGGTAAATAAGTTGTCTCTTGTAATTAAGTAACAATAATTATCTCTCATTTCTCAGTCTTAACTATTCTGTGAGATTATCGTCAATTGATCAGGTGCCAACTGATGCAGCAGAACTTACTCCCCTTTTTATGTTATCATTGAGTTTGTCAAGTTTGCTGCCCTTTAGCAGATCAATGAAAAATCTTTCTTGGGCCTTGTCAACATTTTCATGGGCCCCCTTCGTTGACAACACTCGGGTTGACTCTAGCTGGTCCGACACATACATCTTTGGTCGAATCTAACATGGATCGTATCAGATTATTAGGGTTTGAGTCTAAGTCCCGATTAGACTAGGTGGCACCTAATATAACTCAAGAAGTGAGCCTAGATAGAGAAAAGTATGGATGCATTGCTCCTTTAGAATAACTACATCAGCTATATTATTTAAAAATTTTATTCTAAATTTTAGATAGGGTAACTAAACAACTTTTGCATCAACACCTATTCATTTTCTAAATTTAAATTTTATAAATAGTGATTTTCTAATTTTAAGAAATAAAACTCTAATTTTAAGAAATAAAACTCTTATTTTAAAAATAAAACAATATTTTTTTTAATCTCTCTTTTATTCATTATTTTCAATCTCTCTCTTTTCATTCTTTTCATAAATATAATAATAAAAAAAAGAAAAGAAAAAAAATATATATATATATATAATAAAAAATAAAGATAATGAAAATTATGGTAGCTGATGTAATATATGCAGTGAAAAGTGATTGTCAGTGTGTGATTTATTCTAAATTTAAAAAAAAAATAAAAAATCTGATATGAATAATCTTACCTTACCTACTTTAGGGCTTTAGGATTTATGGTTGATGAGTATATAGATCCATAAGACATGTGGCAAAAGGTAATTTGTTCACTCCCAGCGTTTTTGTCAATCCTTTCCTAAGCCAACATGGGAGAGGTAAATTATGGATGACTACTAGCCATTAGTGTAAATGGTTAAAGCATGGGAAAGGTATGTTCAAACACGTCGAGTTTTAACCTCAAAATTTCATATGGCGATCTCCTATATCTTAACCATCGCACTGCCCGGAGAGGATAATTGATACATCGATCAATGTGGCAAAAGGTGATTCGCTTGCTCCCAACGTCCCCGCCAATCCGTCCCCAAGCCAACACTGAGGAGGTAAATCACGGGTGGCTACTAGTCATTAGTGCAAATGGTTAAGAC
>JBBPFQ010679452.1:0-15292 GCA_037974815.1 Kaempferia elegans | reverse complement strand
GTCTATTTCCGGATTAGTTTTCTTTGTGAAAATTTTAATCCGGGGACATGGGACCCAATGAGACTCCGAGAGCACACTTTCCAACACATATAGCCTTCTCCGGTCGGATTGGACTCCGACTTCTATTGGGACCACTGCCTCTCCGTCATAGACTAACTAGAAGGTGATTCCCATAGCTTCTCGAAGAGTCGTACGGTATGCCCACAATACACTAGGTAATTCACCCACCCAGTTGCCACCATATGATCTAACTTAGTCTTAAGGCCTCTGATAATTTCTCTGTTGGTGACTTCAGCCTACCCATTGCTTTGAGGGTGAGCCTCTGATGTGAATGCTTTCTGAATGTCATAGCTGGTATACCATTTTCCGATCTGACACCCTTGGAATTGTCTTCCATTACCATAGACAAGATGACAAGGTATGTCGAACCGACAAAGTATGTTTTGCCATAGGAATTTGATAACCATAGGTTCGGTTATCTTGGCGAGCGGCTCAACTTCCACCCAATTGGAGAAATAATCGACAGCTACCAGGAGAAATTTCTGCTAACATGGAGCCATAGGAAACGACCCTACAATGTCCATGCCCCAATGGTCGAACAGGCAGGATATTAGCGATTCCTGCAAGTACTCGGTCGGGCGATGAGAAATGTTTTGTTGTTTCTGACAGGACAAGCAGGTGGAGACCATTTAATCTACATCGTCTTGCAGTGTGGGTCAGAAGTACCCAACTAATAGTTTTTGGCGCGCCAAGGAGCATTCACCTGCATGACTATCGTACGAACTCATATACACCTCCTGCAAGATATACTGGATGTCCTCGGGTCCTACGCATTTAAGAAAAGGTCGAGAGAAGACTTTATTATACAGGAGATCCCCAATCAGGGTAAACCGAGCGACCATTTTTTTAAGAGCCGCGTTGCTTCCCGATGGGTTGGCAGCTATCCGTTCTTGAGGAATGTCATCAGGGGTACTCTCCAATCTCCTTTAATTTTCAGCTCGGCTTGTTCTTCAATTTGTGCTATTATCAACGTTTGTTCAATCGGCTTGTCTAACCTCCAGGGGATCAGAGCTCCTGCTAATCTGGCCAACTCATCTGCCTCTGGTTGTCTGCTCAGGGAATTTTATGGATGGTGACTTCTTGGAATTCCTCTTTGAGCTTATCAAATGCTTATGCATACATTCTGAGTCATTCATTCGTAATGTCGAACCCACCAGTAAGTTGTTGCGCCGCCAATTGGGAGTCAGAGTGGATGAGCACTCAGGCAGCTCCTACATGTCTGACAGCTTATAGTCTAGCTATCAATGCTTCATACTCGGCTTCGTTGTTGGTAGCTCTATAATCGAGCCAAACAGACAAATGTATGTTATCTTCTTGTGGTGACATCATTAATATGTCGATCCCACACTATAACAAAAATTGTTTTTCGCAACGTGCAAAAATACTTTCCACATCATGCATTGCATGCTGCACAATTAAAAGCTGTTAAAGTCTTAGGTTATTGACAACATGTTTTGTCCGCCGCGATTAATAATATCCACAATGCGCACTACACGCCGTGAATATTATCTTCCGCAGCACGCAATGCACTCCATGGATATTATTTTCCGCGGCATACGTTGTGTGTTGTGGATAATAATATCCACAGCATGCATAATGCATGCTATTATTATTATAATCCATAGCATACAAACGTACGCTATGATGTTCTTATTTATATTTAAAAAAAAATTCATTAACAAAAATAATATATCAAATTTTTACAATGAATTCAATACAAATTTAAGTCTAATCCACACACAAAATTAATAAAAGCAATTATTTTTCATTAAACCAAAATAAAAGATCTCAAGATCCAACAATATACAAAATCTCCACAACTATCTCTAAGAATCTTGTCTCCATGAACTATCTCTAAGAACTGTAAACTATAAGTCTACTTAGACGTGGTACATGGTATTTGATCACTCATATCCATGAATTAACAAAAACATTGCACATCATTTCAATCAGTTTCCTCTGCAAAGAAGACACAAATAGAGACCAGTCCAAACTTAATGGAAACCGTATCTAAGTATAGACAAGTTAATAAAACTTAAAACATCAATCAATAAGTGTTTGCAGCTGATACAATTGATACTTAAATTGCATCCTTCTAAAGCAAAAGTATTGCAAGAAATAGAGTGACAGGGTAAAGTGCCTTAGGTTCTGTAGCTGCAGTGTAAGCACAGAGAAGACAGTTGAATAACTTTGCTCAACTGCGCTTTTTCCAGTTTTGCCACCACCTCTGCCATACAGTTTCAAATTCCAAAATAAGTTTAGAACCAATAGAAATGATATTACAAGAATAAAGGAACACCAAAAGAATTTACATCCTAAAGAACACACCTAAAAAATGCAGTGACAGCAAGAATGGCTGCTTGCTGAAACTGACAATCATTTTGAGCTTCAATAGAGTAATTAGAATGTTGTCCTTTATCTATATCAGTCTTAGGAAGAGGTGTATCAAGAACAGAAACAACATACTCCAGAAATGAATATGAAAGGACAGGATGCTGGGAGAATGCCTATCAAGAGACAGAAAACATAGAAATCAGAAGTAAGCAAAAAGAGCAAGAACTAGAGAAAAGGTTCAGCCATAAAACAAAAGTTAATTGTGGAGACTCTCAAGCTTTAACTACAAACAACTCTAGTAAGAACCAAGGTGCAGTATTGCAACAGAATTTGAATTGCAATTTGATTTGTGCCAGAATGTTTATCCAATTAGATCCCACATTTCAGTCATCTATCATCATGTTTATTAATTCTAACTTATTTAAATTTTTTTCCTACAAGGGATTATTTAACATGTTATCTAATCGTATTGTAACTATTGAATGAATTTCCTCAGTTTGGTATATAACCATCATAAAATGTAGTAATATCCCTCAAACTAATTTCTATTAAACATACAGCTGGAAATATTTTGAGACAAATGGTTTAAATAGTTTTCTCCAGACAAAAGCAATTATGTATCTCCAAATCAGCTTTCTTTGTTATTGAGATAGATGCTATATAGCTCATCTAGAGAGAGAGAGAGAGAGAGAGAGAGAGAGAGGTGTTTGAGGTGAGTAATATGGGTCTGAATCCATCATATGCATTACTACGTAAACAGAAATCACATGATAAGATACCCACAACAAATGCATCCTGCATTGGCCATCCACCACGAATCCTGGAAACATCCTTACTAGTTATGTCCCTTCCAGCAGCAGCCAAGATTTCATTGAAGACGGTGCTTGAGTTAGTACTCTCCGCCAAGCATGATATCTTGTGGAGTTATGGAAAAAAGAATGCCTGGAAATAGAGTAACCACTTCTTCTAGTCTAGTAAACGTACATCAACTAATAAGGATACAGCATTCAGCACTTCCTGACGTGTATGTTTATCACTTGTGGTGACAGTTGCTGAAAGCAAAGATTGTGTTGTCCTAAAATGATAAATACAATTAGGTTAGGATGTGCAACATTTGAAATGCAAACTGATAGATCATACAAACCCAAACCTTGAAATATCCAATTCATGTAATTCATTGCCTCGCTTAGTGATGAAATCAGTGACAGCCTGAATAGCACCGTCTGCTGATTGCTTAATCTTGTCACAAATAGCCGAGGTGCATGTGTGCAATGAGATAACTAGCTGCTCAAAATATCAGTGCAGAATGAAATAGAGCTATAAGCAACTAGAATGAATGATCAACAAGAAAGTATATTATGTCACCTCATCTCTCATTAGCAGAACACAAACAGATGAAATAACCCTATTGAAAGTTTCAGACTGATCTATAGATGCATCCTGAAAAAAAAAGAGAAAATGATTGTGAATTGATTATTACCTGAACAAACTAATATATTAAACAGTATATAATTCCTACCCTTCTTAAAATGGAAATAACATCTTCAAGTGAGGACAAGGCACTGTATGAAACTTCAATATCGCTATAATCAACAGATGCTGCCAGTTTTGGAAGTGATAATGCCATGCTGAATAATAGACCAAGAATCTACAAATGCAACAAAATTGACTTAGTTTTGTTGAATAATAGGTCAATAATCTACAAAACCAACAATATTGACCAAGTGGTCTATAGAATTTCTAGAACCCAAATGTAAATTTGTACCTGAGCTGCTAATTTTCGAACTTCAGGGCTTGTATCTGCACATCGTGGAAGATAAGTTATTACTCTTTCACCCAGGCTTAGATAGTTCCGACTCGGCAATACAAATGCAGCTGAAAATATGCAAAGAGACTGAATTAGAGAAAGGTATATAAAATCTATAAAGTTAATTGTCATTACATGGTAAATTGGAAAATTTTCTTTGTGTCACTCTGTCAATCTGTTTACTGTGAGTACAACTTGAATGGCAGCCTAGGCCACAAACTCCTCCAGAAAAAAGGTTTCGGAATTTTAGAAGCAGTTCATACACAGCAGCACAACCTCTTCTTCTTTGGTGCTCCACAGAAGATGAAACAAATGAATCTACCTGTCTAAGAATATGCAGCAACTGATCGGCTCGACTCCGCCCATCTTCACCACTGGTCAATCATGAGTTTAATGACATCTCAAACAGTTATAAAAGAAAAGGTTAAAATCAACAAGTTTCAATTCGTAAGAAAGATCTTGGAAGCTAACTATAAATAATTAAATATACACACATATAGATAAATTAATGCAGATAGATAGTTGCTTGGCATAATATGCACAACATGACATAAATATTAACAAAAATGATTATAGAACTCTGTTCCTCAATTTCGAATAAATAAAGGATTAAAGTAATAAGAGAACTTAGCAATCAAAAATTGAGAGAGATGAAATATAGAAATTATTATTGTAGAGATACACCACATGTACTTGTATCACTTAAGCAAACCTCATTCTATATAAAATTAAGGCATATGATTAAGTATGCCTTCAACTATATTTAATCTAATAATTTTTAACACTCCCCTTAAGCTGAAACACATATATTATCTGTCTTAAGCTAGTAAACTACAAAATGTCTCACAAAAAAAAGGGATAAAACTAAGACAACAAAAACAAAAAACACGATAATACCACAACAACAGGAAGATGCGAGGTTCTATCTTGATCTTTTAAGAGTTGACAACTCAGGTATTTGAAAGGTATGTTGTGACAATCTTCAAAGAACTTGATAATAATCTATTTAACAAACACCTTAAACTACATAATTTGCAAGAGGTTAAGTCAAATAGATAGATTACGGTTTCAACACCAACTTTTGAAGCAAAGAGTTCATATCAATTGACATGATAAGACATCCAGCTAAAGTAAACTTCAATTCAATCTCAATCCTGACACTACCTATGCAAAAAGGAAATTGAAAAAATTGACATGTTAAAACCAGTTCACAATTACAAACCACCCAATAAAACATTGAAAAAACACTACATTTTCACAAGTAAAAGACCAAACAAGAAAATCTCAGATCCATCATCTACGATTGGACCAGAACAAGTCAATAAACTAAAATCCAAGGAAAAATATACAAATCCGAGCAAAATAGACCTGCTCAGATATCAATAAATTGTCATGCTCCAAGTGGGTCTTCATGGTCATAAGCATGGAATGACATACTTGATCACCAAACGACAATTTCTTTGACACCTGCTAGGTCAAAATCAACTATGCCACAAAAAAGAAATGAAGAATTTCAAACTGATTATTTTCATAACTTCCATTTTCAAAAACTAAGCTAGCTGTAAAAAGAAACCAGAGAAAACCCAAGTTTCATAGTCAATCACAAAGTTTACATCACTGGCGACAAATTACAAGAAGCACTAACAAGCAAGTGAAGTAAAAGAAACACGAAGAAACATGATTTATAAAACCCCAAACTACTAGATAGAAAATAGGTCTTAGAAGCTTGTAATCCTCAAAAAGTCTACAAAGTGTCCTCATGTATGCTTCAACACAAGCATGCCTGCCAAAGTTAGTAACACATCACACTCACCAATGTGACTATTATATGACAGGTGAGTGGTAATAAGACCAATATAACTGCTACAATGATCTAGAAATCATCCCAATAGACCAAAGACCACAAATATAATCAACATCCTGTATAAACATCCACATCCACAAGAAAGTCAATCAATGCACGTTGTGTCCTATGTCCATGTTCAAACCTATTGTATTGTCCCACAAATATAGCATAGAATACCTCAAGTAGACAACAAAAAAAAAAACTGCATGATCAACCCAGGCTATATATTAGGGTATGATAATCATGGCATAAATTAGTGACACCTAATTAGCATGCAAGTACATTATAATTTATAAATGACCTACTCAAATTGCTATATATGAAATCCTCTAGTGTGATGGGCATGCACAACAAAACAAGTAGAACATGTAAATTTAAGCAATACATACAAAAGAGTGAAAGTTAATATAAGGATTTCAACAAGGTTAGGTACTCTGAGTCTGAGACACGATTACCCCACCTCATGAATCTTCCAAAGTCCTTGAAAAAGAGAAAAGAACTCACTTCCTACATGCTGTGATTACTGAAATTAATGTCAAATAGACCACTAAAGATTGGAGAATAAGGCTTCCTTACTTCTACAAAATGTTGTCGCTCACTCAGGGCTGATGAAGAATATGGACGAGGAGGGAATGTGTTACTATTTCCATAAATAGAAAAAGTTCATACACCACAATGGAAGCACCACGTTTCTCTCTGTTCCTCTCTCTCCCATTTCCCATATTAAACCCCTATAACCACCTTAGACTGCAAATACAACTAGGCACTCACTTCAAACTGTAGAAATTGCTTTTCTGGACACTCTGCTTAAATTATAGAGTAAACAGTTTTATCAAAATTGTAATTTCCAGTGATCTCTTTAGATGTATCAAAGTTCACCCTGTATATCAGCTTTTTTTCTTGGAAAGTTGCTTGACTAATGTCATCCAGTCATATTTGATATGTTATGCTAGTAAATTGTATTTGCAAGACAAAACTAGCTTTATTTGTGTAAGCACTTTTTGGTTTTGGTACTCTCCTTTGTTTACCGATGAACATTAACACTACGTACAAAATTCAAGCGTGTGATTTCGTATTGCTTCTTTGTTCTCTACAAGAAGCTCCAGTCATAGTAGTTTCCTACTCCGAGGAGCACCTGGTTAGTTGTAAGTCCACTAGAAATAGATAATATACTTATGTCTTATGGGAAAGTTGGATCGAGTGTAGTAATCCACTAGTAACAGATCCACTTGGACTCTTGGAGTCAAGGTTATACTTTGGATTTAAAATCAGGACAGAAATTACAGCTTATTCATGCATATGGGAAATTGTAATATAGAAAAAAAAAACAGAAACTGAAAGAAGAATTAAGCAAGTATCAAAATGAAGAAGATAGCAGCACTTTCAAGAGATAGGGTTTCACCTGGTCGAAAGAATAGCACACAACAAAGAAATTAGATTGTCCACAAGTGGACTGATAATATCTGAAGGATCACTTGATAAAGCAAAAAAACCTAAAGTTGCCTGTAAGATGTTATCATAAATTCAGAACAACAAACTTAGTTAAGGACAAGGTCAAAGGACTGGTGAAAATAAAACACCTCTTAAGCAAGCTACCTTCAGAACACGGTTTCTGGCTTCAACTGGTAATCTTGGCTCCACTAAAACCAAAGTCTTACACGCACTCAAAGCAAGACTCTGCAAAAGAATTGACTCAAAAATCTCCACATAAAGGGGGGCAAAGACATCTTTATTAACCCTATAATGGAAACTCCTGTCCGATGAGAAAAAAACATCCACCTGAGTGTGAAGATGCTCAGTACTTGAATCAACCAGCTCCTCATTCTCATCTCTTCCCATCAATGTCAGGACATAATCAAGCATTTGATCTCTTCGTTTCAAAGGGAATGAAATGCCCATATCAGCAGCATTGATGACAGCACGACCTGCACAGGAAGTGAAAAAGTCAAATAATATTTTACAATGTACAAACAAATTTTACTGATAACAAGAAGGAAAAAGTTGAAAATGTCCAAACTGAGCGTATGAACCTCTCTACCAAAGAGTAAATAATAATAATAATAAAATTTGCACAGCGAAAAAGAAGGAAATATTTGACAACAGTGTGGCTGCAGGAAAAAAACAATTACAGCAAATTTTCACATTAATTGATCTAGGATAAGTTCAGATGAACTTTTGTGGTTCTTGACCTACGAACATGTGTTGCAAATGTTTTCTACTGACCAACGCATCATTGGTATTCTGGTATTAATCAGACATATAAGCATAGAAATAGAAAGGCAAGCATAAATAGTGGTCCCTGGAGGGATTCTCATATTTGAGACCTAAATCTTCAAACTGGTTCAGGCATAACCTAACCCAAAGAAATCTAGAATCTACTTTAGTAAAATTGCTCTAGTGTACAAACCTGGTTGTCAGGAGACAACATTAGTAAGTACATGAATGATTAGTCTGTCTTAGCTCATCTGTCATCACATATAGCTATTGGCCCTTTTTTAATGCATCTTTCTTAAAGTTTTAGGCAAAGAAAGTCTAGCTTTACATGGATTCCATCAATGTAAATGCCAGAATTTGGTGGTGTGAGGTCTTGAATGTTTGAATGTTCATTTTTTTGATATTCAAAGCATTGGTCATTTAGGTAAAGCTAGACTTTCTATGCCTATGGTGGCAAGGCATAGAAAGTCTAGCTTTACCGAAATGACTAATGCTTTGAATATCAAAAAAAAGAACATTCAAGATCTCACACCACCAAATTCTGGCATTTACATTGATGGAATCCATTTTAGCTAGTTAAAGACTAAAGAAGTTCATTAGGCTCATCTTCCTACTATGCCTAATAGATATTTGACCTGTTCCAGAATCTCAATATCCATCAGAAATCAACCATACACCTAGCTGCATGTATGATTGTCACGCCTAGCAGTGGAAATTTTAAATTTGTCCTAGGAATAAATGAATAATGGTTAAACAAACACTTGATAGGGAAGTCCTTGTCAAACTTGAGGTTAAAACTGAACTCGACTTCAAACAAGTATATTTGAAAGAATCATGCCAGTGTTTTGTGTTTTCCTAGCCAAAGTTATCCAAAATCCTGTGAGGAAAGGAGATTCTTGCTATTTCTTAGCAAGTCTCTGATTGATTTGAATATTGTCAAGTGGAAGTTAACAGTGATTTGATGTGTTCTCCATTAATTAAGTTAGATTATCACTGTGAACAAAAAATATGAATGCCCCAATCACTTGTTTCTTGGTTCAGAAGGCAAATATGGATCATGTTATTAGATATGATGGGAATAGGACACTCAGATCCACATTAATTGTTTTGATCAATTAGTTAGACATAGGCTCTATATGCATGGATTTTAATGATCTTTGCACAGCTCCCTTTATTCAATGTCTCCTATGTTGCTTGTCACGAAATACACGTCCAAGTTCCACCACTACAAGCCCTTTGTTCCATAGTATGTTTGCTACCCAACCATGCTATCAAGTATCAACCACCCTTCTTCAAAGGCTAAATGCGTTCTAATTGTGATCAAGGTCCCCATCCAATCTTAGGTAATATCTCGACCATGTGTTGAAATCTCATTAAAAAACAAAAAAAAAATCTGGTTTATGGTGGTAATTGTTCAAATCAAGTGAGAAATAAAAGGAATCAATGGGTTTAATTTGAAGTTAGACGATTTCTCATTCAAATCTTGTTTTGACCCAATGATCCTAGTCGATAGCAGTTGAGGAGAAGAAATCAAAGAGATATATGAGAAAGAGAAGAACTATACAAAGCACATGATCGTTGCATTCCGCTTTGCTGGGATTGCTTGTAGAAACCCAACTACGTGAGATGCTGGCAATTTCCTCAATGCATTTGTATGTGTGTAGGACGAAGAAGAGATCTTCTTTATGTGGGGGGCCAAGGAGTAGATCCACAAGTTTTGTCTTCTCCAGTCCAAAGGATAATAAAATAGATTTTCCTTCATTGATGTAAAAAGGATAAATTTATTTGTTTGTTTTGAAACATAAAGTGTACAAGGCTGTAATTTAAATTGAATAGGTAATAAGTACAATTGTTAATAATAATAATAATATATGTTTTAATGGTAAGCATAATTGTTAGTAAATGATAAGGTAGAGTAGAGTTTAATGGTAAACATAATTGTTAATAAACAATGTGCTAGGGTTTAATGGAACGATACCATATTAGTCATTAAGAAATATGCAATAAATATGCGATCATTATTCATAGTAAAAGATACAAAATTTGATGATTTGTAATAGGTGATGAACATTTGATAATGATAGCAATGATTATCAATAATTATATTACTAATTTTGATTAATGTTCTAAATTGTAATATCATCATTAATATTTAAATAATTATAAACAATAATAAGTTAATTAATATTGCTTGGAAGATACACAAATAATAATATCATAAACTATATATTCTTTAACAATTGATATTTAATTATTATTCATATAGACAATACTTACATCAATCAAGTTCTATTTGATTACTGCTAGAAATAAGAAAATTATTGTTCAATTATGTAATCTGTTGTAAGATTGATTATTCAATATAATCTTCTATTTTAAGATATCATCAACTTGTTATTTTCTTTACTTTCTTATCTTCGAATCTCATAGATCCTACCAATCTAATGTGGTCAATACCTAAATTTTTGGAACCTCTGTAACAAAATCACTTCAAACAAATGGAGAAAGGTAGAAATTCTATGTCAAACCCAAGATCACCTAATAGATCAATTGCAGTTATAACAGCTTGCTTTGCAGTAGGATGCTGAACATGAAGGAGACGTGAAAGCATATTGGTTCCCTGTAACAAAACAGAAAATAGATATCTATTAGTTCAAACAATAAAAGAAGTGCATTGTCAAATAACTGATAAAACCATTTCATTAATGGTATATCATGTTTCATTAATGGTTTATAATGTGCAGTAAAAGAAGTCAAATCATGTTTTAATCAAGTGAGAAACCCAGACCCCATCCCTATGTATGGTTCGTCATAACATCAAAATCAGTTTTCAAACAAGTAGCAATCAGAGATCATACCACTAGTGCATTTATTCTAGCCTCAATGACTGTTGAAGGAGCATATCTAGCAGCATAACCATACATTAGTGCTAAAGCTGCATATGTATCATCTGCATCCTCCAAAACTTTACCAAAAAAGTAGGACAAAATCCTACAAAAATTTTAGAAAAATGAGATTATTGCTAGGATTCTCACAGAATAATTATTAGAAAACTTAACAAAAATTGTAAATAACACAGTGCGAACCTCGAACAGTTGATGCTAATTTTGGTTTGTTGAGGTTAAGGTTGAAAAAAAAAAAAAGAATAAATATTTAGACTTGCAAAAAAACAATAATTAGAATCATGGTCTCCACTATTTCTGACACACATTGGTTGGGCAGGGACCAAGACAGTACTAATATAACAGGTAGAATTAATTCTAAGCCATATTGCAGGGTATAACCATATGACCAGTGCAAGAAGTACTAGTCCTTAATGAAATCATATCGATCAGGCAGTAACTGAGGCATATAATTAACCAGTGCAAACAGACGAAACACATCAAAAACACAATACAGTGTACCTTTGGAATCTGCTATGTCCAACATTGTCTAAAATAAGCTTTAACTTCTCCAAAACAGTATCGAGATGAGAAGCAGCAATCTGCAAGAAGCAAAATCTTGCGATTAAAGAATAATTCACATCAATAAAATAATACAATTTTGCTTAATCAACATACCAGTCCCATCCCTTTAGCAAGCCCAAGCCTATTTACAGGGACAGAGATGTTTGCACGATCATACATCCACTCTATCTTTTCATGAACATATATCCTATCATCGACTTTTTGAAGAAGCATTCCAAGACATCTGTCAAATAAAAGGATCACTAAATTCTTGAGTATCATAACAAACTTTACCAGATAACTTGAACTAGAGATCTAAACAGTTTGGAAGTCCCAAATGTACTCATGAACATTCTCAACTTTGAAGGACATCCATCCCATCAATGTTGATAGCATATAGTCCTAACAGTTTATTGTAGATAAAACTGAATTGTGGAATGATGGGATCCTCTAGATTTATACCTATGAAGGAGAGCCAAATGCTCATCATCATCATCATAAAGGGCATACTGTCTTGCAAAAGCATTGCCCAAAGAAATGATCCATTCATTGTCTTGAACAACATCCAAAGATACAGCTAAAAACTGCAAAAACACAAACTCAGCCAAAATCGTAGAATTAATATGAAAAATAAAATTAAAAATAAAAATTGTAACAAATTATATGAGACTACCACTTAAATTGCTTGCCATTGCATAAGGTGCTTGATTAAGAAAAGAAATGTGTTGATACAAAAACCAATTTAACTTAAATTCCAAGCCCATAAACAAAATAAAAGGTTGGAAATATGATATATCACCAAAAACAATGATCTACAAGCAGAAAAGCTTCCAAATTGACACTTACATTGACTATCATGTCATCCCAAGTCTCTTGATAAGACATATCCTGCCTCAGATCATCAAGATCACTTATATATGCCTTCATTTTTGGAACCTAGTACTTGCCAAAAGAAAAACTTCATAAGATGCTTCCCAAACCAATCTCCAACAAGGTGATAATAAAAATATTCTAAAAAGTTTGAGGAAACTTTTTTCCAAATTTCTTCTAAAAAACAAACAAACTGGTTCTGAAAATGTGTGGTAAGTGAAGAAAAATAGGTGTGCTCAAAATGTTCAAAATAAATGAAATTTGTTCCCATTTTTAGGGAATGACTTTTGCCCTCTGTGTAAAATAGTGATAATAAAACTTGCTCTTTTAACTTATCTTTAATTTTCAGATTCAATTTTTTCCTTAGAAAATCAAGAATGAAAAAGGAACATAGAAAAAGGAAACAAAACCTCGAGATGTTAAAATTGTGAAAAAAAAAACTCCAAACTAAAAATTGGCCAATATATCATTTCGAACGTGAAATCTTAAAGAAGATAAAAGTATAACCACTTGGAGTCCACAAGGAACCTTAGGCTTTTGCACATAACATAAGTTTAAACACATGTTTCCGAAATCTGGATAAGCTAGCTAAGAATATATCTAAGTATTGACGGTAGCAAGCCGAATTGCTGAAATCCAATATGAAAATTTTAAAATGAAAATAACAACCAAGCCTTATCCCACTAGATGGTCAGTTATATGGATCCTTCTATGCCATTAAGCTCTATCCCCTACTATATCATCATTTATATTTAAATAAATTTTATCTTATTTTATTTTTTGCTAACTAAGTCTTTTTTAGGTCTTCTTTTTTCTTCGTTTGATATAGACATTTGTTATAGTTTTACATCGCCAAACTGAGAGACATATAAAATATAGGAGCCATAATTTACTAAAAAAATGTAAAAGGCCTTGTATATTATAAATCTATCTAATCTCTATTGAGGTGATTGATGTGGCGGAATCCTGCAGACGTGGATCCTCCACGTGTCCTATATCGTTAGAAGTCGTGTTGAATTGTCAGTTAAAGTTAAGGTGTGTCAAACGTGACTTAAAGGGAATCAGACCCAACCCAGATGGAACTCGAGTCTAATTGAACTTGCTCAATACACTTATCCCAAAGATTTGAGGTTGATGAAGGTCAACTATTACGTCTCGGCTTCATACATCGACATCATCCCGGACTTGGCTTATGATCTCAGTATCATCCATGTGTCAGTCTCAGGTCCCGACATCCTCTATACCCTAGTCTCAGTCGTTGACATCGTCCTTGTCTTGGCCTTAACGACTGACATCATCCATGTCTCACCTCAGATCCCAACATTCTCCATTCCTCAATCTCAGTCACCAACATTGCTCTTGTCTTGGCTTTAGTTACCGATATCATCCATGTTTCAGCTTCAAATCCCGACATCATCCATCCCTAAGTCTTAGTCGCCGACATCGCCCCTATCTCAGCCTTTGCCGATATGATTCTGGTCTCGACCTCAGATCCCGACATCCTCCTTGCTTTAACCTTAACTTCGTCTATCCTCAAGGCCACTCAACATCGACCTCATTTCCACATCCTCATATCAGGCCCACATCCTACGGTGGCCTCTAAAAACACGTGAGGGGCATGTGGATAAGGAGGTAGTGTAACCACGTCATTGATGAGGTCATTTTTGTTGGAGCAATCTAATTGCCATATGTTTTGATGTTTGGGAAAAAATTTAAGTTATATTATTGTTGTATTTGATGTATGCATTATGAGTGTGTAGGATACATGTATAATAAGAAGTGTCCAAGTGTGATCTCGACGGTGTAAGTCCAAGGGGAAACATTAGAAGTGTAAGCCCAAGTGTGACTTGACATGAATGAGGACCGAGGTCAATGAAAGCTCCTGAAGGTAAGACGTGAAGGATAGGAAAGCATCTGAGGGACGCGATACCGATGGAGGAGGTTAGAAGGTTAGGTCAAAGACAATGGAAGACCCGACAACAAAGGACCAAGGTTGAAAGAAGCTCTCGAAGGCCAGACGTGAGGAATGAGGAATATCCGAGGGACGCAAGGCTGATGGAGGAGGCTAGAAGGTTAGGTATAGGTTGGTCGAGCGAGAACGAGTGCTAAGAGAAATGTACTCGGTAAGGGAAACCCTAGGTTTAGGGTTTTATCAATCAAACAGTACTATAGCAGTTGATCGGAACCGTAGCAGTTTGACCGACACTGTAGCAGTTTGACCGGTACTGTAGCAGTTTGACCGATACCGTAACAGTTGACTTCTGCTGTAGCAGTTGACTTTTTTTATAGCAGTCGACTAGTTACTGTAGTAGTTGACTAGTGCACTGTAGCAGTCGACTGATCACTATAGTAGTCGACTGGTAGAGAGCTGTTGGTAGAATCGCGGATTCTATGAAGAGCAGTTGGTCAGTACCAGTCGACTGGTAATGGTAAAATCAGTTTGCTGATTTCCCCAAACCCTATATAATGGAGCTTCGGGTGGCTAGCCTTGGTTGACGAAATAGACTTGGTTAAAGTCTATTAGTAGTCTCCAGAGCTCAAGTGTGTGTCGTGCATCAGAGAGGTCTCGAAAAGGTTGTGGCGAGGTTTCTCCACCCACAAGGAGCTACGCAAGCTAGTCAAAGTTTTTCGGGGAGTCATCGACTGACGGATCGGGATCGTCCACCTTACAGACATTCGTCGAGTAGGAGTGTATATCCGAACCACGTTACATCA
>JBBPFQ010679249.1:0-15296 GCA_037974815.1 Kaempferia elegans | reverse complement strand
CCCCCATCGGCGACAAGCAATCTGTGCACCCTTCCACCTCTGATAGCCTTCGGGCGGCCTCCAGCCACCCGCCCGAACCCAAACTATAACCAAGATGAGCGGGTGAACTCATCAATGGACCGTAAAAATTATGGCCGGATTGCGACATCAATCTGACATCAAATTAGGTATGGACCATCCCCTGATCCATAAATTTGTGGACCTAGCCTAAGGTAAACTGCGTGTCGATTAAGAATACGAAAAATTCAAGGCATATTTGGAAGTTCTTCAAACAAAAGGTGCTAAGTGAAAAAGTTCCTAACTTGTTACATTAATTTTCCGACGACTCCTCTTTGCCTCGGGCTCGCTTTCTCGCTGCCTTCCTCTTTCTCCCTTTTACCACCTTGCTCTTTCTCCCCATTGGTCGTCTACTCCTCCGTTCCGGCGACCGGCGACCTCTGATCTGCGATCGTCGCAGGCGCCTTTGATATTCCCGATATCTAGCTAGCTGTCTCCTCTCGCCAGGCCTTTCGAGCGCTGATACACTCTTGAAGGTTTGCTTTCTGATCTCCTTCTTGCTGTTCTTCTTCAACCCTTACTTTGATCCTCGTTTGAAACCCTAATATCGAACTTCTCGCTGGTGCTTTTTTCGATGTATTTTCCCATTTACCTTGTGCTTCCTCAATCCGATGCAAAGGTATGACTTTGGTGTCGAATTTCGCAGCTCTTGTGTCGTTGACTTTGTAAAATCAATTTTATTTTTGATCAAAACAGCTGTTTTTCCATGCCAGTTCATGAGATAAGAAGGATCATTAACTCTCATAGTTCAAATTAGGGGGAAAAGAGTTAGCTGCGGAAGTAAGGACACATGCTTGGCTAGTATGCTTGTTTCAGTAGATTGTTAAGTTATTAACCATAACTTCTATTAGTTAATGCGTTGGTGCTACCATAAAACCTTCTGACATTTGCTCTTCATACCGATTGGCATTCAGCTTACTACAAAGAACTACGATTAAATGCCATTAAACATTGTTTATTCTCCTCGAGCATTTGTTATTTGCAACTATTTGTTGCTGTAAATAAGGGAGATACAACTTCTCCTCTCACTGGAAATGATGCTCTTATGCTGAAAAAACAGGAAATTTGAACAATTGAACTCTTCTTCTTAGACAAGAAAATAAACAAAAGTGGAGTAATCTCACTGGAAATGCCTTTTTTTTTAATATATATTACAACAATATAAAGGAACTTTAGGCATCCAACAGGTAGGAAGGGGCACCCCAGCTCCACCTTATGGCTGTCCCTGCCTCTCGTTGGTTTCATAGTATTATGTTGCCATTTCGTCAATCACTTTAAATATTTTATCTTCCTAGCTAGTCTTTGCCATTAGAAACTATAAAAGTATCTTCAGGATACAAAGTATCTATCGGAATTTGTTGTTTTCCCATGTCTTAAAACTCATGTTGATTTAAATTTAGTATTAGTTACATAGATGTGAGTCATGAACTATAATTAACTGCCTGTCAATATGGGTTTTTACAATTGCTTCTCTCAGAAACAATCTGGAAAAGGTAAATTCTTTCTGATCATTGTACAGGCTGGCGTAAGTTAGAATAAGCAGCATGGAAACCAAACTTCAACAAACTGCAACAGATTCCCACAAAGCTGAGATAGACACAAGAGCACCTTTTGAATCTGTCAAAGCCGCTGTCAGCCTTTTTGGTGAGGTAGCATTTACATCTGATAGATCGACAGTGAGAAAACCAAATCCTCCATCTATTGAGGTATATCTTCCGCTCTGTTTTCACTTTAGATCAACTTCATTCTGTATCATCACTGTCAATTATTTATGCATCCAAACTTGAAGGTGTTTTTAACTGATGTCATGCTTCACCTCAGTGTTGATCCATGATGTCACCATTTATTATGATAAGAAGATTCAAAGTAATCCATTTTGATATGTTTCGTTTAGAGTTTTCATCCATTTCCATATGCATTTCTAGCAAACATGTAAATGACTTGTGATTCAAACAAAACTTTAATCATAAACAATGTTCTCACTGAAAAAGTGGCAATTGTTACTAGATAGTACAGAGTACAGACTTATAGTATGAGGTATCCTTTCCGGAAAAACATGAATTTTACAAGATCTGTAGGATGACTTATCCTCAAAATGCCAGGTTTCCTATCAAAGACAGAGTATGTTTTACTGTGACTGTCATTCAGTATTGCTCTAGAAATTAATATATCATTCAATCACAAAAAAAAATTTAAATTTAGAAAACTACAGTCACCTTTTTGTAAAATATTTTGTTGCAAATATTTTTGACCAAATTTCATCATTTATCAGAGGATTTTAGCTAAGGAGACACAGCTCCATCTGGCTAAAAAAGAACTTAACAACTACGAGGAACAAATTAACAATGCCAAAACAACTAGGATCCAAGCACTTGCTGAACTAGAAAGACTGAAACGAACTGTTGAGGAACTGACCAACAATCTAAATGCAATAAATGAATCAAAAGAATCAGCACTGAAGGCTACTGAAGCTGCAAAAATTCAGACCAAGAAACTTGAAGATGTGAATTCGGTGGAGAATATTGGCAACGATGGTAACTGGGAACAGGAATTTGGCAATGCAAGAGAGCAGTATGCAGTTGCCATTACAGAACTTGATGCAGCAAAACAAGAACTTAGAAGGATCAAGAAAGAATTTGAGACATCCATGGAGGCAAAGGTCACAGCCCTTCAGCAAGAAGCTGAAGCAAAGAAGTTTTTAGATGCCAACAATGACAAGGTTCTTCAGCTTACTAAGGAGATTTCAGCTGCTCAGGAATCACTCATGCAAGTGAAGCTTGCTACCGATCAAGCTCAACGAGAAGAGTTAAAAATTCGAGCTGAGAAAGATGCTGCCAGACAGTCCTACAAACAAGCTCTAGAAGAAGCTCAAAAGAAATTGGCATGTTTGAAGAGCGAATTCAATCCTGAAGATAAAAAGAACCTTGAAGTCAAGCTAGCTGAGACTAATGCTGAGGTTGCAGCTGTACAAAAGGATTTGGAAGATGCCAGAATGTCAGATTTGGAGTTGGTGACGACAGTTACTGCTGAGCTTGACGGTGCTAAAGATATGCTTCAGAAATTTGCTGAAGAAGAGAATTCACTCAGATGTTTGGTGGAGTCACTGAAGATTGAGTTGGAAGCTGTACGCAATGAGCATGCAGATCTAAAGAAAAAAGATGCAGAAACTGAATCTGCTGTCAGTAACCTTCACCTCAAACTTCAGAAATGCAAAGCTGAGCTTGAGGCAGCCATGGTTGCAGAATCAAAAGCAACTTTAGCGTCTGATGATTTGGTGTCCACTCTTCAGCAGCTATCATCTGAATCTCAGAATGCGCTTGAGGAAGCAAAGGAAATGAAGAAGAGTGCTGAGGGGCTAAGGGTTGAAGCTGAGATCGCCCGAATGGCCTTGTATGAAGCAGAAAAGAAGTTGCAGGTTGATTTGAAGGATGCTGCAGAAGCAAAAGCAGCCGAAACAACAGCCCTTGATCTGATCAAAGATCTATCTGAGAAGACAACTGTTGCTCGGGCATCGACTTCAGGCTCTGGATCTAACATAACGGTCTCAAAAGAAGAGTATGCATCTTTAACCCGAAAAGTGGAAGAGTCTGAGAAACTGACGCAGATGAAGGTTGCTGCTGCAGTGGCTCAGGCGGATGCCGTGCGAGCCAGTGAGAATGAGGCAATCAAGAAACTTGAGGTAGCTAGGAAGGAAATGGAGGACATGGAAGCCGCTACAGTGGAGGTGCTGAAGAGGGCAGAAATGGCTGAGGCTGCAAAAAGGGCGGTTGAGGGAGAGCTAAGGAGGTGGCATGAGAAAGAACAGAAAAGGGTCGCGGAGACTACTTCAAGGATTCTGTCTGAGACGCAGATGTCAACAGAGACATTGCCGCCAAAACTCTTAGTTCACAGTTCAAAGATAGTAGAGAAGGCTGAAACGAACCATAATGTTGTGCGACCGTCGACTTCCAAAAAGTCGCTTCTGCCAAACTTCAGCGGCATATTTAATAGGAAGAAGAGCCATTTTGACAGTGGATCTCCATCCCGCCTACCAGAGGAAAAGCTTGTATGATCCTTGTACCGATACCTCGGCTTGTATAATATAATAGTCTATTTGTTAGAGCTTTTATTAATGTATAATTTGTTTCTCTTTTGCCATTGCTAAGTGTTGTGACAAGCTTAGCTCTGTCGGAGTTCTGTCACTATGCTAGATTTTGAAGTAGCCCTTGTGCTTCAAAGTGATGATTGATACTCATTCTGGATATTTGTTTTGCATCAACTAATGTTTCATAATACAGTCGACTCAATCCAATTATAGTCAAGCCAATTAACCTGTTTAGGCTTCGGGGAGTGCTTTGTTTGAGTAGATTGTGGATAGTGCGTCTCTTGTGTAACTGATTCGAGCAGTTCTATCAATGACTCATGGGCTCTTCAGTCTTGTCTATCTCTGACTCATGGGTAACATATAGGATTGTAAACGAGCTAAGTTGAGTTAAATTTTATGATATTCAAACTTGATTAATAAGATAATCAAGTTGAGCTCAGTTGAGTCAAATTTTATAATCAAGTTGAGGTGAGTTTAAAATGAATCAAGTCGTTAAAATGATTTAATAAGGTAATCAAGTTGAGTCGAGTTTAAAATAAATCAAGTCATTGAAATGATTTTTTAAGCTTGACTTGGTTTTTATTTATGAGTTTGTACTTGATTCGTTTAGTTTGAGCTCTCAACTTAAAATTATTTGATTATTTAAAATTTTTATAGTTTTAAATTTATTTGATTAATAATTAAATTTGATACTACAAGTTGATTTTTTTTTAAATTATTTATCATGTCATGGGAATTATTATTAATAAATATGATTCACAATTTTTATTGATGAACAATATTTGTGTATTGTGACCTTGTTCGACAACCACTGTAACGTTACTGTGTTAACATATTTTATATTTTTTCTACTGTGGATTTATCAGCAATCATAAAAGGGCACAAGTTAAGACATCTTTTAAGAAATTTTCAATTAACAATCTAACCTTAGTATTAATTAGGAAAAATTGTCTCCATAACTATGGTGCAATGACAAGTAGTGGGGCGGATTCATGAAGTAATAAGGGTTTACATTTTATCTAGATCATATTACATTTAAGAAATTTAAATTACTTTTAACGCTGAGTAGTCTGCTAAGATTCATTTACACATTTCAATTTATCATAATAATCGGTAGAAAATTTTTATAGGACCGATCAATCACCTCAAACGAAAAGATGAAAGATAATAGTAAAATTATCAAAATTCTTTTCCTAATCTAGTGGTTTTCTATTGGAGTATTTTTTTTCAAAATTAATAAAAATAAAAAGCATTCTTTTATTTATTCTTTTTTAAATATGGAGTAAAATTAAAATAATTTTTTATAAATCAAAATAATCAAAATTGTTTCGGGTGAAAGCCGAAAGGGTTTGGTTGAGTAGTCTTGGTCGACAGCTCCTCTTGATCTCTCTCGGAGCCTTGGAAAATTGTTTGATCGGAACGACGAGAAAGAAAAGAAAGAAGGCGACGACGAATCAGTTCCCTGGTGAAATCCTTTCCTCGTTTCCATGGATATGTATGTTTTTTTTTTCTTATTCCTTCCTTCTTTTACTCCTCTTCAGCTTTGGGGGTTGACGACTAGCGCAGAAAATTAAGTGTTTTTTGGCAGTGTGGTTGGTATTGATATGGGGTATTTGAGGAAATGGTTTGCCTCTCCGATCAAGTTTAGGGAAGGAATGACTTTTTTTGGCTCTCGGAGGAACCAGACTGCTGAAATCTTGCAGCAATTTGGCATGGGAATCACAGCTATGCCGGGTTGTTTAGCCGGGACAAAGTGTGAAACAGGAAGTCTGCTAATGGCCTCGAATAGTCGACTAAACAGTCATCTTAGGTTTTCAAATTCTCCAGGGGAAGAGCAGCCTTCGAGCAGGAACTGGTTGGCACGACATTGGGTTGAAGAGATGCGAAGAGTGAAAGTATGGAATGGAGGAGCAAAGAGACAGTCTGCTTCAAATGCTCAAGATGGTGCCACTTTGTTTTATACTTTCGCTTCTCAGCTTCCTTTTCTCAAGTCATTTCCTTCTCAGCTCCCAATTTTCAAGTCAATTATAAGAGAACCAGATCAGGTCGACCAAGATTCTGTTATTAACAAAACCATGCATCAGCCAAAAATCGGTCAATATGATGGTGATTTTCTGCCCCCAACTTCCCCAGAGGAGGTAAGTGATAAAAAAAATGCACAAATTCTGTCTCCCCAATATAGATGGTGATAATGCTTTGCCTATCATCTTTCTTATAGGTTGCTTTGATGTATGCTATTTTAAGAACCAGATTGATTCACATCGCTCTATGAAAGTCTATTTCCCTGTACTATGGTTTTTATGGATGATTATCATATTTGTTTTTCTAACTTGAGATAACATTTTGGTAATTTCTGACCTCATAATTTCACAAGTAGTTTGACATAACACAGTAGATGAACAAAGACATTCTCAGCTGTGTTTTCTTTTACTATTTAGGAATTTCTCATGCTCTTTTTAGACGAATATCATAAATTATTATATCAAATATTTTTGTTATTTAATCCGGATTGGGAGAATGAGTAGTATTAATAAGTCACCTCTTGAGTTTACTTGGCTGGGCGAATATAAACTATTTTGATATCGAAGAATCCTTTCTGTACTAACTTCTAGCTGTATTAAGACATCGTTTTTTGGTATATTATTCATTTACTGGACATCGATTATACATGAACTCTATCTGAATGTGTTTTATATCGTATGGGTTTGAGTGACAACTATTCTGTTGAAGATGCTATGAGTTCTCTCCCAGCTTTCAAGCTAAGCTTTTGATAATCTGATGTCATTTTCCCCATGTTTTGTAGGTCAAACTTGCACCACTTCTTTCCAGAGACAATTTGGTTATTATTAGAGACATAGAATGGGCAAATATCATGTTCGCATTTGAACAGGTAACTAGAGCAAAGTGTGCATGTGTCTTTGTTGTTCAATTTTTGTTCTTTGTCATGCTTGTGAATTATGTATAAAATTAAATAGCCATCGTGCTCTCTGTATGGTGATCAGTTGAGAATTGCAATTGCGAATGAAATGGATGCCAAAAGATAAAAATTATAGTAACTACATTTGATGACTCCACACATGGTAAACAAAATTAGGCAATGTATTTGAATTCAGAATAAAATGCGTGTTGTAATTGAAGTGCAAGCTAGAGTGGAAAGGATGTTGTGTCGGAGTTCTGAGCTAGATATTTGATTCTTGATACAACCTAGTGCATGAACACAAGAATAGTCTTGTATCATTAATATTTTATTGGATATAAAGCTATGATTCATCATCCCACTCTATCTGAGGCAGCCAAATCAGATAGCTCCTAACAAGTCCATGGATCTGACCCAACCAAGGAATGGTATCAATAGTGTATTAGTGTCTAAGATTCTAGATCAGCTATCATTTATAAGGACTATTTTTGACATTTTTTTCTTCCTTTGAAATTAAGATCCTTATTGGTGTATCTTCTTGTGTTGCAGGAGAGCCGCTATGTAGTAATGGATGTTTGTTATCCTCAGTCAGTATGTAAAGAGTTTATTTTTTACTTTGAGAAATCAAACCTGGTAATCTTTGTTTTGCTTTATGCAAATTTTTTTTATTAATCATCTTGTTTTTCTCAGCCTGTGGCTTTCATTCGAGAGAGAAGTAATGTTATTTTTAGGCAGGTATGCAGTCTTGAATTCAGTAGTTTCATTTTGCTGATGCCTGTATGCTGAAGTGATTTCTTTGCTGCTCACATCTGTTGTTTACATCTTAACTTGTTGCACCACTCCATACTTCGGAAAGCATCATTCATTAGGAACGAGTTTATTTTTCTATTTGTATTTATGTTATTGCTCACAGACAAGTTTTTGTACTTTCATTAATTCTTCTGTGAACTCATTGTTTATATTACTGTGAACAGACAATTTTTTGTACTTGAATTCTTCTATGAACTCATTGACTATAAGGACCAGTGAATAGTTTGGTGTATTTGTTTAATAATCAGGTGAAGGAATTAGGAAGAAGTTTTTCTAAAATTTACATAGGTTGGTTAAAATTATATTGTGTTTTTAACAATTCAATCTTTAAAATCAACTTATTATTTATTTAAGCGTTAGGTTTAAAATATCTAACAATCATAGTTTGTTATCTAGTAACAGTTTGGACAGAATTGATTGAATGGCTATGGGTACTCAGAATTCAGAATATTACTACGATAAAAGGTGATGCAAATTAGGAATTGATTTGAATTTTAAATTATAAATTGTTATTGAATTTTGGTGTCAAAAGGATTGGTATATTTTAGTCTGGTGATTTGGCTTGGCATCAGGCAGAGGTGTCTGATGGAGGCACACAATCTATAGGTGGCACGCTTCATGGTTGCTGGAAAAGAGTTAGCTGTCATTGCAGATCTGGTTGGCTAATCTTGGTTGATATTCCATTGTTGGACAAGCTTTGGGCTATATCTTTAGCATACTACTTTAGAAGGCTTCTAGTTGTTGAATCATTGGTCGGAGAGCTTGAGTTATTACACTCAACACATTCTTGCTTACACAAGTTGTGGTTAATATTATTTGCATGCTACTTTAGAAGGCTTTTTTTTTAATACCGGGTATCCAAATCTTACAACCCGACTAATCTTGGGGCAGACGATCCGACCCTACATTCCACCCACCAAATAAATGGGGAAGTGCTCATGATTGTTTGTCTAGTCTAGAGCCGTTAACGTCCTTAGGTTTGTCATCCTATTGGAGGAAAAATATCCTACAATGCGCCGTAGCTGAGATTCGAACTTTAAGTGTCTAGTTAACCGTTAGAGTGTTTGACCACTGCACCAAAGCTCCGAAGGCTACTTTAGAAGGCTTTGAGCTATTGACTGAAGGAATTCACCCCATAATTGACTTTGTATTAATTATTAGGCGCTTATTTGGAATTGAGTTGATTGTCATTGATGTGCTGGGATGAGATCATTGAATGATCTCCCTGTCAAATTTTCCATCAGTCTCCACATAGTCCCTCCTTTTTTCTATCTATTTTTACCGTGAGCTCATTGGGCAAAGGGAAAATTTTCCAATATCAAATATTTGGTTTTTGCATGATAAAAATTATATATACCTTTTACTGTGAAATTCTCAATATAAACAAAAAAAATACCACTACATCCATTACATAACCACTACATCTATTTTTCCCATCGAGGTCGGCAACTTTGGGCCTACGCTGTATAGTACCAAGCACTTTACCACCATTCGGTGTTACCTGGAATAGGGTGTATGATAGTATTCCCCTCATATTAGTCAATACATTTGTGGAGGGCTTGAAATTGGGTGTCGCACCGATTCTTTTTCTTGTTGAAAGACATGTACTAACCATACTGCCATACAGGATATCATCCTACTATATTTGATGTTCAGTATTCTTCCATAAATTAGTTTACATGGATCTTGTTTTTTTTTTTTTGTCAATTATTTTACTTTTCTTTGGTATTTGGATACTGGTTGGATTTATTATAATGTTTAAACTTGCCTTGAAGCTACTTCGTGGGAGGCGCCCATTCGTTGCCCATATGTTTGATGCCACCGGCAACGAAGTATTCAGGGTATGAAATTACTACACCACTAAAAATATCAAGTACTAAATGTTTTTTAAGTTTATTGGAATGAACTTCCACACTGCATTTACTTTGTTTAGGTTCATAGGCCCTTTTGGTGGATAAACAGCACCATATATGTAGAAGTAGACGGTAAGGTACATAATTTATGTTAAATGTAATGTAGCATGTAAATGATCCCCTTCATGGTTGGTAGAATCACACATAGTTGAGTAGCTCCAGTTTCTTTCTGTTATAGGAAATTGGTGTAGTTCACAGACGTTGGCATCTTTGGCGGAGAATTTATGATTTGTACTTGGGGTAACATTTCAGATTAATTACTTTTTGTATTTGATGTTGATATTTCATTTCTTTTCTTTTTCCACAGGGAACTCAACTATATGAGCACAAATGAAAATGATATGTTAATTAGAAATATTTCTTTCTGGATAAATATTGGTGCATCGTGTAAACATACAGTACTATCTCCGGGATCATCAACTATTTTGCTCAATTACTCAGAACTTGAGATCTGCCATCAAACACATGCCCAAGGTGTTAATGACAATATTGAGTTAAGGTGTTGTAATTCCCTAACAATCAGCTACCTAACTTAGTGGCCTACGTGATGTCAATTTGGAAGGCATATATGATGATGATCAAAATTATAGCCAATGCTAGGAAACCTAATAGCCAAAAGGTCTTGCCTGATTAAGAATTGTATATTTTGGTATATCAGGATCAATAGGAGTATTTGGTTGGCTAGTGGGGTCTGATGACATTATAAAATAATTTGAACAAAGATTATAAGAACAAGAGAACTATTATAGGAAAATACGTACTGACTGTTACGTACTGTTCAGATCAAGAAATTTCGTTGGAAGATCATATCAATGCTGCTGAACATCCATATCATGTGTTTTCTTTGTTGCATTTAAGTGTCCTTCTGGTGCCAAGTGTTTCCTACAACATGTAATGTGAAAATTATTCACAAAAAACAAAATGATATGAATTCAACCAAATGTTTAAATATTATCCTGTAACAGGTATTAATTTTCTAAAGGAGAAATGCTTAGAATAATCAAATATATGAATTTAACCAAATGTTTAAATATTATCCTGTAACGTTCTGATGGTAGATGCAGTTATGGGGTGGGGCAACAGATAGATTATAGACAAATTAAATGGTGTACAAAATAGGATTTTACCATTTTTAGGATTCAAAGTCATCTCGAAATCCTGTTTTTCATCATTTTATGAACTTTGACGATCATAGTACTCAATTATTCTTGTTATTTCGAACATCTAGAAACAAGCAATTTGCTGTTGTCGAAAACCCTGGTTTCTGGAATTGGACATTTACGCTAAAGGATGAAAATGACAATGTGCTGGCTCAAATTGATCGTAACTGGAGAGGTATTGGCCTAGAGGTAATCTTCACTCGATGTGTTATATACAAAGAAATTAGAGGTATGCTATTTGCTTCTCTAATAGATCTTTATCCTGAGAAAGTGCAGGAGGGAGGAAGTTAAGTTTTCATTTTCCCTAAACATAATTATCCTCCAATGTCAAATTTAGCAGAATATTAGGATCTCCATATTTATGGACATATATAACATTGTGGTTGAGTCCTTACGTAACTAGACGGTATTTTGTCTCTCTTCTCCCCCTATTTTGAAACTGTGGACATGCAAATAATTTATCTTATTCTTTTGCAGCTTTTCACAGATGCTGGTCAGTACGTGATCCGATTTGGGGATGCCGATTCACTTCCTCATACTGAACCCGATAGTGTTAGTGCAACTATATTGCTTGCATATCTACGAATTCCATGTTATGTCACCTATGCTTTCTCTCTTCAGATTCAAGAGTTTAAAGTTGCTCGTCCACTGTCTCTTTCTGAAAGAGCAGTCACTGTTGCTCTGGCTATTTCTCTGGATAACGACTACTTCTCCACCTATGGAGGCTGGTATGCCAATTGCCTCAGTTGTATTTTAATTACTAAAGAATCCTGAGTTTTGCTTTGAAATGATATTTCTATGGGATCGATGCGTTCGATAGAGGGGTGAATATCGAACATTTAAAAAATTCAGAAAATACGCAGTGGAAAATAAAATAGACATGATCAATTTACTTGGTTCGGAGTTTTCGGCGACTCCTACTCCAAGACCCACGGTCCTCCAGACCGTATAGTTGGGTAATCTACTAATATCCTCTTTCGCTAACGCCGGAAGAGTAAATCGAGTACAAGAAATGAGAGAGGAAAAGTGTAATCCTTTTTGCAGATATAAAGAGAATGTGCAACTTAATTACATGGTTACCAACTCCTTTTCGTGGATTTCCGGATCGCTTGAGGGTCGGTTTCAGCCTGTCGTCGGTGATCAGGTATCGCAAATCGGTGACGCGGTAGTAGTCGGATGTCTGGAGCAGCAATACAACAGTAGCGGAGCAGATTCACATCACCCGGGAAGTCGTAGTGCTCGTTGTAGAAGTTGATGTGAAGTGCTGGTTGAACATGACTTGTAAAGGCCGCTGAAGGGCGCCTTCAGCCTGCTCGAAGGCGCCTCCAACGTCAGCTCTTATCCCTGCTGATTCGGATATAATAATGTGCTCAGTCCGTAGAATTTATCCTCTTGAAGGCGCCTTCAGCGCTAGAAAGGCGCCTCATTAGGCGCCTTCAACGGCCATGAAGGCGCCTTAACGCCTTGCGCAGAGAAGGCTTCCACCTTGTGCTCCGAGGCGCCTCCAGCAGCCCCGGACGTGCCTTGGGCATTGTTCACCCGAGCCAAAAAAGGGTTTAACACCTGCAAAATAAAGTTAGTACTACAGAAAAATATCTATTATGCAAAACAAAGTTAGCACAATAATAATAGACAGTACTAGGCAATATTCATTGGATCTTGTCTCTCCAAGACCAGGATTTAGTAAAGGTCTTAACTTAGATTTTCAAAACGGACCTAAGTTGGACCGACGCTTATTGTTCCCTCAAACGGGAACACATTCTCACCAGTGACTGACCTTATTTACCCTTGGCAGTCATCTGACTTGCCTCTTTGATCCACCACGTCTTCCTGCCAGTTGTCAAGTCCGCAGACCCAACTAGACTTCGACCAGTTATCGGGTCCCGTAGACCTAGTCGGACTTCCCGTCAGATATCGGGTCACTCCTTGACCTATCTAGACTTTGTGTTGGTTATCGGATCCTTAGATCTAACCGGGCTTTAGCCTGGTATCAGGTCCTTTATACCAGTCAACTCCTGCACACTTGGTAAAAATGTTAAACCACACAAAGTCTAACTTTAATCCATTTGTCATTCATTAAAACCTGAGTTTGATTATTAGTGCAAACTATATCAATATTCTCTCCTTTTTGATGCAATGACAACTTAGGTTAAAGTTAAAAAAAATATTAAAAGAATTGATGCATTAAATGATTTATCAGAAATTAAGTTTGTTTTTGATAGTCTGGATTTTTTCTGTAAATCATTTTTAGGGTTGATTGATCATGTTTTTCTTACTTAACCCTAAATCCTCCCCTTTGACATTCATCAAAAAAATTTACTAAGGGAAATTGAGCATGCAAAATATCAAATAAAAGTGCATTGCTTAATTTATATATGGTTAGGAAGAGTTCAACCAACAAAAGCTTTCCGAAAGAATTTAAGCAATTTGGAAAAAAATTAAGTCTTAAGCAAAATATCAAAAGAATTTAAGTAACTTTTAAGTCCAAAAGGGAAAGTTGAAAGCTTTTTATGCAATTTTCAAGGTAATACTTTTGAAAATTAATCTAAGTAATTTTTAAAACATTTTCTAAGGAATTTTTTTTAAATAATATTTTGCATGAAGAATTTTCAAAAATAATCTAAGTAAATTTAGAAAAAAATAAGCCTTTTCAAAAATATTTTTCAAGTAAATTTTAAAATAAGGTTAAAGAGAAATTTTAAAATTTGAATTTTCAAAAAGGAATTTTAAACATTTTAAGTAACTTTTTGAACCATTTTGCAACTAGAATTTGCAAAATGGAGCTAAGTAATTCTCTTTTTCAACAAAGATTATTCAAGTATGATTTGAAATAATTTTTAAAACAAGGATTTAGAATTTTTAGTAGAATCTAAGTATCTAAGGTAATTTTGACAATCATTTCAAAAGAAATTTCCAAAGAAAGATTTTTTAAGTACCAAAAAGAATTTACAAACAAAATTTAAGTAGGTTTTAAAATAAGAATTTTCAAAAGGAAAAATATTTCTAAGTATAAATTCTGGAAAATAATTAAAAAATTATTTTAATTAATTTTAAAAAAAAATATTTTTTGAGAAAATTGAAAAAGAATATCAGAAGCTCCCCATGATCTTAATATACATTTGTTAAAAATAATTAACAAAAAAATTCTTGTTCGTCTAACCTTTAGCAACTGATTAATTATCGATAAGATAGTAGTTTTTTACTTGCTTAGTCAAGTTAAGTAAGTTTGTCCAGAAAGGTTGGATTTCTTAACTTGATTACTGTAATTGAGTTTTTATAGCCCAGACTTATATTGATGCACTGATATAAGCATTCAGAAGTCCAGGTAAAGTCCTAAGCATCTCACACCGTTCTATATTTTTTAATACATAAGCAAGTTATCCTAGTGTGCTTGTGAGATGCTGGTTACCTAGATCTATAGGATCATGATATCTAGGGTTTAAATTTTGGCTAAGTCCAAGTAATAACTTTTTGAAAGCTAAAATGGGGATTTTCAAAGTAGGTTTGTCATAGAATTTGAAAATCGTTGAAAATTAAAAAAATAGTAACATAAAAATATTTATTCCTAGTTTATCATGCATATTTGAAAGCAAGTCTAAAAATTGACTTGGAAAGGTAGGAAACTAAGCAAAAGAGTGTCATGCATAGATCAACAAGTTAAATAGACAAGTATATAATAAAATGTAGTCAGAATCTTAAAACATAGAAGTAGTCTAAGGCAAATCGACTGGAGGAGGTGGAGGATAATGAGTCTCATGCATGACCTGAAGAACGGTTTGCATCTGCTGATCTAGGTGCGAGAAGCCGACGCTCATCTCTGCACAAATGATAGAGACTAGATCCCTGGTCCGCACAGAAAACTCCTCTAGCTGTGCAAGACGCTCCTCGACAGACAGTGAGGTCGAGGGCTACGGTCCGACGAAGTCACTGTAAGTGAACTCGGGCATTCCCTCCGTAGGAGCAAAGACGTCATCCGGGATATCTAGTGGGACATCCTCGGCTAGTGAGACTATCACCTCCGGAATAGTTGGCGGACCCCTCCTCTCCTGGCCAACTCTCCCGGAGTAGTGACTACCACATGAGCTATGGCTAAATGACGCTGACCAATCTCATCGTACTCACTCAGAGGAGTGAGGGTGCCCTGGTTATGTCTATGCCTATGGTTGAGAATATATATGTCAGAACATGACAGTATGACATATGAACTTTCTTCCTATTTGATGCATGTATAATGTTATGAAATATGTGTAATGCAATATCAATATCAAATCTGTGGCACAGGGCATATAGAAAGAATGAATTAGATGGTCTCATCGTAGGAATATTCCTAGATGAGAGTGGCAAGATACAGACGT
>JBBPFQ010678842.1:0-27377 GCA_037974815.1 Kaempferia elegans | reverse complement strand
AAATTAAAATATTATTTTTAAAATAAATATTAAAAATATTATTAGAGATATTTAATTTTATTATTAAAATTTAAAAGAATAATTTTATATATTAACGATGATTATTTTTATAATTGAAAATTATGATAACTAGACTAATAATTTTATTTTATGTTAAACCTAATTTTTTTATTAGTAAAATTTAAAAGAGTGTGTATAATAATTTATGAAAGAGTAAGATAAAATAAAAATGATATAAAAATAATAATTAGGAGAAAAAAGATTGAAAAAATAATAAAATTTAGAGAGAAATAATAATACAATATTAAATATATTTGTAACCAATAAATATTTTTAATTTATTAACTAAATTTAATTTTGATTAGTAAATTAAATTTTTATTAGTAAACAATTAAAAATTAAATTTTAATAAAAAAATAGCAACCAGATCTAATTTTAACATTAAAAAAATTAAAAGTAACAATCAAATCTAACACATGTTAAAAATAAAAACGATCAAATTTAATTTTAATCTATTAAAAATTAAAAATTATTAGTTAAATCTAAAAAATTAAAAATTATTGATCAAATTATGTACTAAAAAAAATAAAATTATCGATAAAAGTAAATTTTGACTATATATATATATGGTGGATTCAAGGGAGGCGATGAGACTTTACGAGCTTCATTTTTCACCACGAGGAACACTACATAGAAGAATCATCCTTGTGAAACGGGATTTCTCGGAGGCATCAATGTTTTTGCTTACAGACCTCGAGTGCCCAGTACTGAGGAACAACCCAGAAGAGCTTATGGCAAACAAAACTGAAGAGAGTAACAGGAATAACTGGACATTCGATGGACAATTACTATGCTAATCGATACATCGTCACAAGCTAAACTTTCTTACTGGGCATGCATATGCGCAAGCTGAAGTTTCGTACGAGGATGAGATGAGTGCATGCGAGATAGGCTATATAGATAATTCAGATTTCTGGGTCTTCGAGTGCTGCTGCGGTCAGGTTGTTGATTTTTGGGTAAACTGCCTTCTCGTCCAGCTGATTCTGAGCCCATATCAACATCTTGAGCAAGCTCGGAAGCTTTGGATCTGCCAAAAGTATTGATTGAGTCTTTGTTCACGTGAACTTAAAAACACTACTTGAGTGTACGAATATGATTGTCTGGATTTGAAAGCTCTGTGAGGAAAACTCAAAATCCACAATCACTGAAGTTTCTATGATTGAACTTGCTAGAGACAAGCTAAGCAATGTTCCATCATGAAGTATTGAGATTTAGGTTCATGAAGAGGGGATTTAGTTTTAGAGTATTCAAGCAGACGTTTTGTTCTATAAGAAAACAACATGAAACTCAAACCAGAATAAAAATCACCAACCTTTCTCGTGACTTTGGCTTGTCAATATGGCAGCATTAAGCTCGCTTGCAGTTTTCAGGCGTTGCGACACATCTAGAAGGTCGCCATAAGGACAATTCTTTACATCTTCAAATACCAAGAGAGATACTGTCTTCTCCAACTCTTCTAGGAAACTTTGCTGCCAAAATCAGTATATAATTGAATTAGATACAAAACTAGCACATTCTTTTTGCTTGAGATCAGAACCAGAACCAGCAAATAAAAAAAGCAGATAAACTGGTTTAAAATTTTGTTCAGAAAATGAATATAGTACTTTCAACCAATCAATGCGGTAGAGCAACCACAACAAGGTTCTTAGATTTAAGCATATGATCACATAAAATTACCAATATAAGTAGGTCAAATGCAAACCTATTTTGGTCTAAGTTGGTCAAACACAATGAAAATAAACCTCATTTGATGTCTAAGCAAGCACAAAAAACATACATTTTCTTCTCCTCTTGGTGCAAGCTCCTCTTGGGCAAACTCTAGAGCCTCCTCTATCTTTCCACTGCGAATCAGCTCAATCAATCTCTGCTGTTGTAGATGGAAATACAGTTGAGGGTTGGTATCTAGAATCTGCAAAATGAAATATGCCAAGTTAAATAATATGTAAGAAAACACTTCATTTTACAGTACAGTATATACTTTTGAAATCATATGAATACAGTTTGGAAACAACAAATTGAAGTATGTATTCCAGAACAACATATTAGGTACTAAATAAAAAGGTTCACATGAGAAGCTCAGATATACACCGTGCAAATATACTTCATTAGTCAAAGCAAGATCAAGTTAACTGGATGAATTGAACCATTCGGTTGTTTCAGTCTTGGCTAAAATGAGACACTGTAGTGTGGTTTCGGCTTGTGCCAACAAATGGTGTCGGACAAATTTTGCAGTCACAGACAAACTCGTGGCTGCGAACGAACTTATGGAAAAAGCTTGTAATGATAGACAAACTCACGGTTGGGGATGGACTCGCATAAGAAATTCACAATTGTGGATGAACTCATGAAGGGCCCACTCGCTATACTATAGGGTTTGAAGGTTTTCGAAGCTAAAGCTCACAAATGAACTAATGGTTGAGGACAAACTCATGAACAATGCTCAAGGTCATGGATGAACTTGCCGAGGAAGCTCGTGGTCGCAAATGAACACTTGAAAAGAAGCTCATGGATAACTCACAATAAAGTATCCACTCACCATACTAGGAGTTACAAAGGTTTTTACATGCTAGTCGACGGATGGAATGAATTCTTTTGCAAATGCCAAATGGCAAAGAATGAGATTTTAAGCAATAGAATAAATAACAATCAAATTCTTTACAAAAAAATATATTAAAAAAAGGTTAATATGTAAACCTTGCAGAGCCTTCCACGTTTTATCAAATCTAGTTAAAATCTAGAACTAGTTAAAACTTTTATTCAACCATCGTTAAAAAAAACTTAGATATCCTCCACATAACATTGAGTTTTTGATGCGCATTTTATATTGGGATGCCAATATGGACTTACAATTTAATACCATTTGTGAACATTATACTCATAATTTTAAAGAGCAGCCTAGGTAGCTGCCTAACATTTTAGCAGCCTCCTACTTCACATATAAGGTACATGGTTCTTGTTAGACAGTTGATTCAAAAGGTGAGATAGGAAGGTGGACTAGGCAGCCCAAGCAAATCACGTTGAAAACCTATCTAGGGTGCCTAGTTCAGCTCATTTGGAAAAACTGAGCAACTTAGTGAAAGGGATGAGTTCAGATAATATAACCCTAAACTAACTTCCTAAATTGAGTCATTGAGTGTATGGAAACAGATATTTTTTATATTTTGATATTGTAGTATGATGACACTAATTACAAATTTGTTATGTGTTTTCTTGCAATGTGGATTGATTATAAAGAATTGTGCATTTGATTTTAATTTTTTTTTAATTAATTGCAATGTGAAATAGGATATATTTTGTTGTTATTATACGTTTAATGATTTTTAGTATGTGTGCTTGCATTGTGATATATAAATTAAGATTTATAATTGTAAACTTGAGTGTCTAATCATATTTTTGTATTGTAATACCAAGTTGCACAGCCTAGGTGCTTACCTACGGCCTAGAACTACTTTTTAACCTCTTGAATAGACTAAATATGAAAAAATGATTTTTTTTAAATTAACAAAATGTAAAAGTTATGCTAGGTTTATACATTAATCCAAAAAAAGGTCCAACCTCCAGCAGTCTACTTAGGTTGTAATACTAATATGATCATATGGTCTAGTTTTTCGAGTGTATCTCAAGCTTATTGTGACCACTTGAGGTTTGCACACAATTGTGTTGAAGAGAATTGAAAGCTATAGACATGGTATTTTCTGAAAATTATCCTTCGACTGCATCATCTCTATGATTGGTATGTTCCTGTTTAACAATGCATATGCAAAAAGACAAAGCATGAGATAGGACTATGGTTACAGCAGTCTCCATTGATTAAGTAATGTTCTATATGTACCAGATTATAGAGTGGAAATATTAAGAACTGAGATTAGCATTATGCTAAAACTATGCTACAAAGGGCAAAAAAGAGTATAAGCAATTAAACAAGCTGAATGACTAGAAACTATGACAATTCTCACAATGTGAATTGTAAACCCATGCCGTCAACCAATCTAAGGATGTGAAAATATTGTGAAATTCACATTTCAATCCAATCTCCCCTAGCTACTACATCTCAACAGATACATAAATGATAATTGATTTCATATACCTATACTAGCAAGCTTCCACTGTTTAAAGATGCCTCGACATGTAAGTTATTGGTATTTTTATAGAGGGTTGCTAACCAACCAAGCTTGGCAATCAATCTCCATCAGAGTCTAGGAAAAAGAAGGTTAATCTGAAGTGTTGGTGAATAAAGTTCTTAGCTGATATATATCCACCCAACACGAAAGGTATAAAAAAATCATGATTACTGTATGTCAATAAAAGTAGAGCCAATAATTTGGAATTTTTTATGAACAAAAATGAATGTAATTTTGCCAAGTTTTCACATGCCTTTCTGGTTAAATTTTATACGGTTCCATAAATTACCAAGGGTGAGAATTCCTACAATATAGATGAAGGCTGCAAGTAAGCAAAATCAATTTTCAGTAGGTTCAAATACTAGCACGGGTAGCAATAGCATCATAAAACAACAATTAGTTTGACCTAATTCCTAACTTATATATGAAAATAATTTTTTCACATCCATCTTCCTTCTATAAGTTAGCATCGTAAGATTATACTGGCAAGTAACTTCCGAAGGACGCAGCGACAAACTTTGATCTTACCGTGGGGTTCAAATCATTAACCTTCTCGATAGCATCCTCGACGTTGCCAGATTGCAAAGCCTGCTTCACAGCCATGCGATCAGTTATCGTGCCGAGGTCAATATCCGCTAATCACACATAAGGAAAATCAAATCACCCGTCTGGCAATTATCAAGAGAAGAATAGAAACAAAAGCGAAGAATAAACTCAAATTTCAAATTTCAGCAAATAAGTCAGAGGATACGCTCGGTGCCGGATTCAATGCGGAACTTCTCGGCAGCCTCCACATATCCTTCGGTGACGAGGAAGTTCATGACAAGCTTATTCATATCCTCCTTCCTAATCTTCACCTCCTTAAGCTTCCGCTCCCATTCCTCTCTCGTAATCACCTTCTTTGACATCAGCTGCAACACGGATCGAGTCAAGATCCGAACCAAACCCTAACTGGCTTCGCCGAGAAGGGGGGATGAAGGCAAAATTACCGGCGTCTCGGCCTGATTGAAGAGTCCAAGCAGGTAATAGAGCTGATGGGACATCAGAATATCAGATCACCAGCTCACGGCGGCGCAGCTTATCCCATCGGAAGAAGCGGTGGTGCCGTCGTGGTGGTTGTCGGCTTCGTAGCCCAGGCAGCTGAGTCAAATATTGCTGATGGAGCCGGGACAGAGTCACAGAGGGATAAATATAGCACAATTTATCATAAATTCATAATATAAATTTCGAAATTAATAAATAGTTATAATTGTATTTATAATTTAATCAATTTTAACTTGTTTTCACTATTGGAAATTTGGAATTATTCAATAATAATCTCACCTCGTTCCTCCGCACCTGCCCTATGACCTACCTTGTGTGCCTACTCTGCACGGGGCTCACGGGCTCTCGTGCCGGGGACGAGGGACACCAGCCACACTCCGCTCAATTAGGTTCGACAATACGACCGAACAGCAAACTCCGTTTCCTCACCCTACGCCTTTCCACCACGAGTAAATTATCAGTGGGACCCAGTACCGCAAGGCGAGTGATTCGTTTTCTCCATCGTTCGGTGTCCGGGATGATGCACGGGATCTCTATTTGGTAGATGGTTAGGCTCGATGAATACGCTCAACAGCAACCGCTCGTTTTCCACTACTCGTTATGCCCCACGTCGCGTTTATAACCAGCGATGGGGCCCGGAGTGGGACCCATCGAAGGCCGCGCGTGTTCCTTCCTGTCTGTGAGATGACCCCCCGGTCGATTCCATTTCTTCACACAACAAATCCAGACATCTTCCTGTCGCTCCCTCTCTCTCTATCCTCGCTTCTCTTCTCGGAATCGACGACTACGAGGTTTCAAAAAGCGAGCGAGAGGACGAGCGGCGCGTCGATTGTCGGAAGAGGAGAAGAAAGAGGGGCGATTTCCAGATTCAGATTGATCATTACAATCCGATTCTCTGCGAGGTTTGAGGAGCGAGCGAGAGAGGAGGAGAGGCGCGTCGACTGTCGGAAGGGGAGAAGAAAGAGGGGCGATTTCCAGGCTCAGATTCATCCCCGCAATACGATCATCGTCTTCCGGATTACCGATCTGAGATAGTCGCGAGGGATCTACATTTTTGGTGATTTTTTTTTTCCGCTCTTGGACCCCTTGTTGTTTTTCCAACGGTAAAGATCGCGAGCCCTTCTGGTACAAATCGTGTTTTTTCCATTTCCCCCCACTCGGTCTCTTTCATTTTGACGGATATTTGTTGAGTTGATGAAAATGTTGTCATTTCAGGCTCGGCGTTGGTGTTTTTTGGAATTTGCGTTAGGGTTTTTACTGTTAAGATAGGGGGAAATCAGCGATTTCTCAGCTATGGCGATCTCAGATGTTGGGATAGGATCGTAGCTTTTTTCTTTTGCTGTGAGTGGGTGAAGGGTTGCAACATGGCGGATGAGCGCATGAAGGCTGTGGTTGAAGAAGATGAAGTTGAAGATGGTGGCGGGGAGGTTGGGTTGCAGGAAATGCTCGAACGCGAGGAGAAAGATGATGAATTGGAGCTTAGCCTCTCACTGGTCAACCAGGGATGGAATGTAGGATTTACAAGTGGTTGGCCTGCGAGGAACGCATCGATATGGTCAGAACAGGGTGCCGGGAGCTCCCTGGATGTCAAGAGGTCAGGACGCGTTAGGCAACTGGATACTGGAGAAGGGACGAAGGACTGGGGAGACGTGGGAGACTCTAGAGAGAACTTGATGGAGACTGAACCTCTGTCTCACATAAGTCCTTTGTTTGATGCTGACTATTTGGATATGAAGATGGGAGCAATCTTTGGCAGGGACAAGGATACCCAGCACAAGCGGCCTAAAGTCTTTTCCAACCAACAGTAATTCTTTTAGCGCTTTTTCTCTTTCCAAAAACATATCTTCCAAGATTCCTTATCTTTCTGGTTATTTTATATAACCTTCATGCTGATCAAAATGCCATTTTCTCATGTTTTTACACATTTCCTCAAAATCTTTTGCCTGTTAAATTTTCTATTTGAAATATGAACTGGATTAGTTTGGGGCTATTAGAATTTATTTGCGCTCTTCAAACTTCTTTACTCTTTGCAATGATTATATTTTTTATCTTAATTTGTTTTGACTGAGAATAAATCTGAGGCCACTTGATGGAAATGTGTGTAGTATGTCCTTGTGAAAACGCACATTGATAGCTTTTGATCTGCCATCCATCTCAATCATCTAATGTTTAAGTCTTGACGTAGAAACAGTGGCGCTCCTTATATTTGCTGCCATGATTATACAGTTGCAATGAATTTGCAATAGGGTTTAGCAATTTTTTTTCCCATGGAAGTGGATTGATGGAGTTTAAACTGATTATCTTCTGGTGTTTATTTGCATGCCCACTTATATTTGCCATGTCTATGTGATTGAAGTTTTTACCACTGTAAAGTCTATATGTAATTGTCATCATGTTTGGAAATTTGTTGTCATAATGTTTATTGCCTTGTCTTTTAGTTATGTACTTATGTTTAATTTTCAATACTTCAAACACGTTTTTTTTTTTTTTTCACTCTTGCACCTCTGATTTTTGTTTTCTTTGATCAGTGAAGTGCCTACCTCTTCTGCTAATCCAATTGTACCAGCAGACACTATCGATTTCATGACACTAAGTTCATCATATCAACCTGCTGAAATGAAAGGTCAGACCTCAAACGTTCAATCAGATGATGGAACCAACAAACCCGATGGTGGGGCTACTTATGGGGATAACATAGGCACTAGAAATGCTGAAGACGTAGAGTTCAGGATGGATCTTTCAGATGATCTGTTGCATCTGGTGTGTCTTTGACTTTTTTTTTTTTAATATATTTCCATTTACTTGAAGCCTTGAACTTCCATTTATTATGGGTAGGGTATATTTTGCAGGTATTCTCTTTTCTAGGACAAAAAGATTTATGCAGAGCTGGGTCTACATGCAGACAGTGGTTAATAGCCAGCGCAAATGAAAATTTTTGGAGGTGCCTAAAATTTGAAAATACAAGGATCTCCCTGCAGAACTGTATGAATTCTTCTCTTCTTCTTGTTGCCCTGATGAGGCACTATTGTCAAGTCTAGTTGTTTTCCAATGCAACTCTAATTAGGTAGTAAATTTCATCCAAGGCTAAATATTGGTGAAATCAATAGCAACTTAATAGAATTTTGATCATTCAATCCAACTTAAAATGGTTTGAAAGCAGAAGCACTAGAGCCCCCTTTTCCATTTTCTCAACTGTCCTTCTGAATTGAAAAAGTCCACTTTGCTTGATGAATTGTTTGAAAGGATTTTTATTCAATATGATTTGATACGAATCGTATTTTGTATGATATTCACAAAAAAAGGAAGCTATTAAGTAATCAAATTTGACTTATTAAATTAAACCTCAACCTATTAATGTAAAATTAAATCATTGTAAAGAAAATAAAGACGAATCTTATGCCACACAATGGTGGATAGGTTGATGGAGAGGGAAGCTAGTAAGTCAAGTGACAATGTTGAACATGAAGAAACTTTATTGTGGGCAGACTTAGAATTGACACCCTTGTTGTTTCAAAAAAAAACAAGTCTTGTTGTATTGAGTCTCAAATTCAAGGATGAAGGCCATTGGGGAGAAGTCTTGATACATTGAAGATGTCATTCTATTCCTCTTCCTATAGCATTGTCATTGCCTTCCCCTTTTGTTCTTCCTCTATTCAACCATGTTATATCATTGAGAGTTAGACTGAGTTTACTTTGGTGGAAAGAGGGTAAGGTACTTTGGTGGAAAGAGAGTAAGGGAAGTATATATAAGTGATTCAGCTCCATATACAATATTGTGACCCTTTCCCTCTTGCTCCCTTTCTCCATATTTTTTCATCCAAGTAAAACCAGTCTTACAGTCAAAATTGAGGGGCTTGGTTGAAGATGACTGTCCCATTGTCATAAGCAAACTACAATATGTTGTTTTGTTCCTTGTAGCACAATTCTAAATGAATTGAAACAGACAAGATTCTGTAATTCTTTGATTAATAGGAGATATGGATTTATATGTTTGTGAATCATGACAAGTCTGCTCCATTGATGAAATGGTGCCATTAAATATGGCATCATATCAATTCATAAATGTTAGGATATAAAATATTATTCCGTGCAGGTAGAATATTGTTAATCTATTTTACGAATTTTCAATTGCATCTTACAAGCGCACAACCTTGAATTTCTATCTGCTAAACTTTAGTTCTAAATATCAACCTGAAGAAACACATGAAGTCAAACAAGTTTGCATTTCACCTTGCTGCTCACATAGTAAAGATGCGGTAAATTAATTTTAATTTAAATCGTGGTGCATTAAGCAATTTTAATCTTAAGAAATTTAGAAGTCTAATCTAGCGGTTCTCTGTCATCTTCCCTTGTCTCTTTTGAAGTTACAGTTTTAAACACTTTTGTCATAGAACATTCCACACTTCATCAGTGAAGGATCCATTGAAGGAAAGGTGATTGGAAGAGTCAAAGTCCACATTGCATATTGAGGGAAGATAGGTAACATAGAAATCCAAAAGAAGCCAGTCTGGCCTAGAGTTTCTTTTTCCTCTTTTATGAAGAAGTTTCCAGTAGAAAACTCTCAATCTGAGGCTATTTGAAGTTTCCAAACTTGACCATCTAACATGTCATTGGATGGGATATTTAATATTGTGTGCACATGAAAGTGATAGGTCTGCGAGAGGCTTCTCTCCTTACTTGCTTTTCAAATCCAGATGTTATCTTAGTGAGAAATTACTGTTTGTTGACTCTAAATAGTTCGTCATAAACCAAATGGTATTTCCAACTATTTACCTTGTATTGAATTTTGCTTTGCTCATCAATTGCTAACAAACCATTGCAGTTATTGCTATTTGTGATCGTTACCCTAATGCTACTGAAGTGAATATGATTGGGACACCAAATGCTGATGCACTTGTCACTATTGCAATGAATTCTCTGAGGTCTGTTTTACCATTCTTTTTTACTTTAACTCAAATTTTAATGATTTTACTCAGAGTTGTCCCTTACATGTTAGTTTGCTATAATTCACAGGAGACTTGAAATTTTAATCTTGGACAAGGGGCATTTCAGTGATGGATTTTTTCATACATTGACGGATTGTCCTGCATTAACCAGTTTGAAAATTTCCGATGCATCTATTGGCAATGGTATTCAAGAGATTACTGTATACCATGAAAATTTACAGGAATTGCAGATGATAAAATGTAGAGTTCTTCGAGTTATTGTCAGGTGATTATACTGCCAATTGATCAGTAATATTTTCTTTTCCATAACCATATTGTAATATACAAAATAATTATTTTGCAGATGTCCTCAGCTACAAACTTTGTCACTGAAGCGCAGCAGCATGGCCCATGCCTTGCTTACTTGCCCACAGCTACATTTGCTGGATTTATCTTCCTGCCACAAATTATCAGATACTGCAATTCGAACAGCTGCTATGTCCTGTCCTTTATTAGCATCTTTAGATATGTCATCTTGCTCTTGTGTCACTGATGAAACCATACGTGAGATAGCTTCCACCTGTCCTAACTTATGCATTCTTGATGCTTCAAACTGTCCAAATATTTCATTAGAGGTTAGTTTTTTTAAGGCCCTGATATTTTGTAGCAATACTTCTAAGTTGTGCTTACCAGAGCTTGTGTTTGGATTTTCAAGTCAGTGAAACTCCCAAAGTTAATGGATTTAAGGCTTGAAAGTTGTGAGGGAATAATATCTGCTTCTATAACTGCAATATCTTACAGCCAGATGTTAGAGGTTAGAGGCATACAACCTTTTTTCATTTAGTGTGTTTCATTTTGTTAATTTTCTCACCTTGAGATATTGCAGTCACTGAAGCTTGATAACTGCAGCATGCTTACTGCCATGACACTTGATATGCCAAATTTGCAGAGTATAAGTCTTGTACACCTGCGCAAGTAACAATTTCTTTGCTTTCTCCTCTCCTCTTTGATTGTTTTTTTTTCCTTTTCTATAACGAAAGTTAAATTTGCACATGTATTAGATTTGTCTATTTAGATTTGCGGAGTCCTGTGCTCAAACAGATCAAGATTTCTAGGTGTTCAGCACTCCAAGACATAAGTATTATTTCGAATGCACTTCAGGTTCACTTTCTTTTTTCTGAAACTAGAATTTATGTTCTATTTTATCATAAAATTCTATTGAAGTGAAAATAATTTTGAAAGTATGACCCCCTGATTCTTGTTTATGCAGAAACTGGTATTGCAAAAACAGGAAAGTTTGGCTTATCTGTCACTGCAATGCCAAAGCTTGTTAGAACTGGACCTCAGCAATTGCGATTCCTTAACAGATTCTCTTGAAGTTTTCAATAATGAGGGAGGTTGCCCCAAACTGAGGTCATTAATTCTCGACAATTGCCAGGTCTGCTCTTTACTTATATCAGTGTTCTGATGACGATTTTGAATTTCAGTTATTCTTTGCTGTTTAGTTATGTCAGTGTAGTAGATAACAATATTGAATTCCCATGAAGATATATGCTTTCTAAGTATTAAATGTGGGTTAGACATTGTGCTACTGATATAGATGCTATTCTAGGTGCAATATACTGTTTCAATTATAGGTACCAACAGAATAGACATGAAGTAGCTTGAAAATTCAAATGATCAGAGCAATGAAAAAACTAATGAAAAGATGATAACATAAATATTCTGTGTAGGTATTTATGTAGTGAGAACACTACATTATATAGTAAAGAACATGTGCGATCAACCAGCTTATGGCATATTTGCATATATGTTATGTGAATGCTTGTACATGTGCATATGCCATCATTATTAAGCAATTATTTAACATTAATTGTATTTGTTAAAATGGAGTTCATGAAGTTGTTGAGAATTTGATAAAAGCAATTCAAAAGGATTAGCTACACATATCATAGGCAAAAAGATGCAACATGAAATGCAAGTTTTGTTAGAATATGTAGTTTACTTCCACATGGGATATTATACACAAAAGAACACCAATAAGGATCTTGTGTTTCATTTGCATTCTTCCCTTATAGATGCATGCACCTTTGTTAAAGTTGATTGCCTAACCACTTATTCAAAATCTGTTAGTTGCCATTATGAGGGTCTAGACTTTGGATATGTGAACCTATATCACTTACAAATTACAATACTTGGCTTCTTATTTATAAAGATATATATACTTATCTGGCGTAAGTCATGATGCTACTACTGATATATGGCAATCTAACTGTTATCTTGAACATTTTGTTTTGGAAATTTTGAAAGGCTTGATTCAGTTCATGATGTTCATTTCCAAAATCCTTATTACTCACCTTTCAACTTTAGTAATTAAGTATTTCGTTTATCTGTTTTCATCCATCAGAATTATAACTAGTGTTCTATTTTTGGTTTGGAAAAATAACTGGCTGGTTTATATTTATTCATTGATGGTTTCATTTTGTCCAGAGCCTAAGTATAATTGACATTAAAAGTTATACTCTAGTCTCCCTATCCTTGGATGGGTGCCGTGCCATCACTACCCTTGAACTGTCATGTCCAAATATTCAAAAACTAAATCTCGACGGTTGTGATCACCTTGAAGAAGCTTCATTCTGTCCGGTATGTGACTGTTGTCGATTCTGCTATTTGTTTCATGTAATCACTTTTATCAATTTTTTTTACCAACAGGGAAATTTCTCTGTATATTCTAATGATCATTGTTAGCAAAATATTACAAGTTTTTTTCTATAGTTTCCAGTTTATTTTTAATTTTTTTTTTTTGCGGTTGCTTTTTTAAATTTAGTTTTTCCCACATAGTGGGATAAAGCTGAGAAGTTGTTGGTAGCTTTTTTAAATTAATTATTTTTTATATGTTAAGATTATACATTTTCTATCCTGTATGGATTGTGAACTAAAAGTCAAATAAGAGTCTGTTTTTTTTTTATCAAGGTAAGTGTAATAACATTTTAGAGGGGTCTTTTAGATGTTTCTTTTATAAGAAAACGGAACCTAAAATGCTTGAATTTATAAATTTTAAACATCAATAGAGTCAATTTTATGTTGCAAGTTTTATTAGAATTTAACATTGGAGCAGATCCTTGAGCAGGTGCAAAGTGCTCTCAGCTGTTAAATGCTAGATTAGTTATTCTGATAATCTATTTGGCGTTGTTAATTAAATCTTGCAACTCATTCTGAGTAATTTTTGGTAATGCAGCTGTTAAAATCTTGCAGAGGCGATAGTTTTCTCAATAAACTGTTGTAAACTGACACTGATTATCGCTCTTGTTGATGAAATTTTAAGATCACTATGTGCAATTGTTTGGTTTGCCAAATCTCACATGGATGACTATTTTCTTAATACATCACCTGTTAGAATTTAGAAACTGATGCTATTATCTATTCCTCACAGATTTACTTGATCATGTTTCACCTAGCTATTATTGCATTTTTTTTTCTCACAATGTTTCGAGTTTGATGCTTTGCTGCTACTTTGGATGATTGCTGGGAACTTCTTTCCTGTTTTTGTAGTTGATTTGGTAAAACGGATTCCTAGCATGTTTTGGGCATTCAGCCATGTTACTAAATGACTACCGCACAGCACTTTTTACATGCCTTGATATCAATCCTTACTCTGTTACTTAGGTTGGTCTTGAATCACTTGATTTGGGTATCTGTCCACGATTATGTGTTCTGCGGATTGAAGCACCAAAAATGCTACGGTTAGAGCTTAAAGGATGTGGCGTGCTGTCTGAGGCTTATATTAATTGCCCTTGTTTGGAGTCCTTGGATGCTTCCTTCTGCAGGTTATCTACTGTCAGTTTCTTCCCTTGGAATGACTGTTTTCTTTTAACTAAACTTACGTTTAGTCTGTTTTGCAGTAAGTTAAGTGATGAATCATTGTATAGAACAGCTGGATCATGCCCACAGATCAGATCCTTGGTCCTATCATCATGCCTATCTGTTGGACCTAATGGGCTATCTTCCTTGCATATGCTTCAACATCTGGCTTTACTGGATCTGTCCTATACCTTTGTGACAAACTTACAACCTGTTTTTGACAATTGTTTTAAGTTAGAAGTAAGTTTTTTTTAATGTTTTCTCTTAATTTTGTATCTTTATTGTGATTCATATTTGTGATTTTGATCTGAGCTATTTGCAGCCATTCAAATTGGTTTCCATGAATGTACCTGATAAAAGTTCAAGTTGGTCACTTGTATCATAGTTGTCCAAGTGTGCACCATTTGAAATTTACTCTAAAATGTATCATGCGATTTATATCAAATCAGTGGAATATGGTATAAATGTGTTCAGATGAAATAAAACTTTAAATATCAAAGCTAATTTCTTGTCACTGCCCAGGGTATTCTTTCACATACCAGAAAGTACCCTCACCTAGTTACAATTTGTTGGAAAATATCCACAATTATGATAGCGGAGACTGTGCCATCTAGAATTTACTATAATATGTGTCATGTGGCTACGAATATATAAGCTACTTGTCATGGCCCAACATATTCTTCCACGTAGTCTAGAGTACCCCACCTAGTGACAATTCACAATTATGATAATACGAGATGAGACATGCTAAGCTAATACTAAACAAAATATACATTTTATTAAGTAGAATAGCAAATTTACTAAATGCAAAACAAAACATTTCGTATAAGTGAGACCAGGCGAGGATAGAGATTTAGAAATAGAGAAGGCATTTTTTAGAAGAGGGGAGGAGTGATGTTCACTGATGGTTCCAATAGCCATCGCCCGCACTTGAGTGGGAGATTGGGCCAAGTGGCAACGTGAAGGAGGAGAAGTGCGGAAGAATTGGGAGAAATGGGTTACTTAGGGAGAGGGGAAATAGAAAGGAATTCAAGTAATTCTAAGCAACTCAAAAACTCCACTAAATTGAACCAGACATGATTGAACCAGTTTTCCTAACATCAAGTTGATTTAACCCCTAAAATTAAGTAAAATAAGTTCAAATCAAGCTCGATTTGAACCTTAAGACCTACTTGAAGGACTAAATCAATCTCTCACTAAACCTCACATGGTCCCCCAAACTCAAATTATTGGTTTGGTTTAGCTTGATTAGTCAATACAATTTAAAATTAAATTATGACAAGGAAATTAAATGGAAATAAAATTCGATATGTAACATTTCTTTGCCTGCAAGCATATTTTCACCTTTTCAGCCTCGCAATATCATTGAGATATTTTGTTTAGTTATAACCCCAGTTGTAAGCTTGCACAAATAATGATTCTGTTTTTGGGATTTTAACATGCAGACATTAAGGCTCTCTGCTTGCAAGTACCTCACAGATTCTTCCTTGGGCGCCCTTTATAAGGAGAGTGCACTTCCAGACCTACGAGAATTAGATTTATCATATTCATCTGCTGGGCAGTTAGATATACTAGATATTCTCATTTATTGTACAAATTTAGCTCATCTGAATTTGAATGGCTGTGCAAATATTCATGAACTTGTCTGGAGCAATTTATCTCAAAAGTTTGTCAATTTCTGTTCACCTTCCATATTGAAAGATAGTGACAAGGATGTCTATCTGAAGAATGGCCGTCTGCTTCAAATTTTGAACTGCACTGGTTGTCCAAACATTACAAAAGCCCATATTTCTTCGAGTGCTAATTGTTTTTATTTATCTAAAATAAACCTTAACTTATCTATAAACCTGAAGGAGGTAGATTTGGCATGTGGCAGCCTCTGTATACTAAACTTAAGGTAATACTTATTCTGAACAGTTTGGTCAAATAAATGGTTCTTGCTATGTCTCTCTCTGTACTTTGCTGACACATCTTACACTGTTTGTTTAGTTATTGTAATTCCCTGGAGTTCTTGAGGCTCAAGTGTCCAAGGCTAAACAATCTCCAGCTTCTGGTAAATGACTGCTTGTGATTATTCAGATTGACGATACTATAATAAGAGGATTTTGTGTTTGGGTTGGGAGAGGGGGTGCTTGGATTTAAGTGATTTTTTAATGAACTGTTTGTTGTCCTTAAGTTCTGTGTTTTGTCTTTAGTTTTTTTTCCCTTCTTCTAACGCCAATATTCCAGAAAAGAATGTGTCAACTTTGATTGGCAATTTAATATGATAACATATGGGATTTGTGTGAGAAAATTTTAGACAACGTGTTGTCATATTGCAAACAATCTTTCATCCATTGCATTAGTGTACCATAAATTTACTTTTTACATATGTGATAGCTAAACTTGCAGATTATATGATCCTTTTTACAAGTTATCACTGGATTCTTGTTTTGCTTTTATGTGAGCATTTTCTTTAATCTACAGGCTTGTAGCATGCTAGCTGAAGAACAGTTGGAAGCTGCAATTTCTCAGTGTCCTACCCTGGAAATTATGAACATTGACTTTTGTCCTAAGGTTAGATATGATATTTACCTCTTGGTACATTATTTGATTATTTGATACATATCTACTTCTTGGTTATGTTTTTCATCGACTCAATGTACAAATAGAACTTAGATTAATCATGTTTGCAATGAATTGGTAATATAAGCTGGAATTGGGATTTCGTAATTATATGTTCATAAGCACCAAAATTTTGATTGAGTTTCCCAAGTAATTAATCAATCATTATTCCTGTATCGATGGTGGAAGAGATGGATAAGAAGCTTTGTGCAGATGCCATTATGGTGTGTTAATGTGTTACGCACACCCAATACACACAATAGAATTGATAGACATCAGTTGAGATATGGTTTGAAGAGGGATAGAGAGGATAAAAAAGCCTTATGTTAGAAATATTAGGTTATTAGTTCTGTGGGTTTAGACCCATGTAAGATGTTTAGGTTTAGGGTTCATTGTGAGCCTATATTACATGTAATGGGTATCTTTCACAAAACAATCTTCTCTCCCGCCTTAGCAATTTAATTCAAACGACGACTTTATTTCTCAGTTTTCATATTCCTCTTTGGTTCGAGCACTACGATCCAGATCTCAGCCTCCCTCTGTTGGAAAATTTCTTTCTTTGCCTTTGTCCTCATGCTGCTTAACCACCATGAAGCCTCTTTTTCCATCCTGGAAGACAATTTGTGATCTCCCCTCATCTCCTTCTGCATTGTGTTTTTGTCAATGCCATTGCCTTTGCCATGTAAGTTCTCCTTCTCTAGCTAGCTACATCTTTTTTCTTCCTTTCTGATTCATTTTATTGATGCTCTCTTCTCTGCAAGCTTCACTAGTCCTCCTGATGCGATGGCCATTAAGTCCCTGTCCCAAGCTTTGCTTATTACTTTCTCCTTCAGCCCTCTCAAGATTGTTGTGAACTCTACTAGAGGATCATTCACATATGAGATCTTAACCACCTGCAATTAAAATTGCCCAAGAAGTCAATCGAATCGGCAGCTATGACTCGGTTAAAGAACTTTGGGAGAAGTTCTTAGAACTGCACGAATGAACCTCGGACACTAAACTCGCAAAAAAGGATCTACTTCGGAACCAACTAACAATCTCCGAATGAAGGAATGGGAAACAGTGGCGCAACTGCATGCGAAGCTTAAGAACTGATCACCTTGCACACTTAGACACAAGGTATCAAAAAATAACAGGACCTAACCTAACTTGGTTGGTGACATCAAAAACTTCCTTGGGTACTAACACCATCCTGTCAAGACCCAAACATTCACGCACTCTTCCAAATCAAACATCTTTGCTTTTCATCTTTTCCACAAGTATCCTCGTTAGTTTTTTTCCTTTTCAAATGTTTTGCTTCCTACTATATGAACTGCATCAACAAATTCACTTGAGAGATGAAATTTTGTAGTCTTTCGCCATTCAGCAATTTGCATTTGGGACCAAAGAAGGAATGCTTGCTTTCTGTCAACTCTTTCTGAAACTTAGTTTCATCGGCTTGCAAAAGTGTTACTTCATCTTGGGCAATGTCTTGGTCTATTTTTTTAGTTTATGTAACAAGATGTATATAAATAATTGCTCTGCTCCAACTTAAGGGGAATGCCAGAGGCTTCTCAGTGGAGCTAAAACCGTGCTTGATGTTTTAGAATTAGAGATTATATATATACATCTACATTGGTGAGTTTGGCGAGTTTACAAAAACAACTAAATACAATCTCATTTCACCTACTTTTAACATCATAAAGGTTAGAGGAACTGCCATTTCTAATTAGTGAATTATCTCTTGTCTGTACTTCAATCCAGATATTCTAATTACTGTATGGTGAATTGTGACCCTTGTTTTCAGCTTTAAGAGTGAAAATTTCTTTGCATAATGCTCATGGTGTTTTCTGTGACAGATACACAGTAAAGATTTTTATAAATGGCATGCAATTTGTCCCAGTCTCAAGCGCATACAGAGCTGCTCATAGAATTTGCTCCGCGATCGGCAATCCTTTTTGAGTGTAGCTAGTAGAAGTAAGTAGATTATTGGCTTCGAGGCCGGCTATTTTGTGCTTTTTTATTGTAAATTTGAATGCCACTTGTTGTTGTTGTTGTTGTCGCTACTTAAAAAGGCTATTAGAAGTAGATGCACTATCATGCTTGCCTTTTAACTTCCATACTTTCCAGACCTTTTTTTTTCTTTTTCTTTTCTACCTAGAGAGGGTGGTAGGAATATTTGTATTATTGTGATGAAGTTACAGTACGCAGACAGTTGAAGAACCTTGCTGTAATTGAAAATCGAAACAGAATGCTTTCTTGAATCTTGGTTTACTTTGAAAATCAGCTCAAATAATCAGTCTGGTGTTCATTTTCTTAGTTTCCTCGACTTCGATGGGAGGCAAGTTCTGTTCATCTCATCGTCTCTGCTGCTGCACATTTGCATTTATTATAATACTTAGCGATATTCATTATAGTATTATTTTATAATCCCTGTATTATTATGTTATTTAATTAAAAGATTATTTGGGCAAAATTTTTTAAACAAAAGGTGTCCAAATTAAGAGAAACATAACCTAAGCGTTTTATTATTATTTTTTTATATCAAGTAAAATTCTACTTAATAGAAGTTAAAATGTTTAGATGCTATCTAATATTTGCTATAACTTATTTAGAATGAGTTGAGATTTAGAGTTGTAGAAGTTACATAATAATTTGTATAATTATTTTAAAGTGAATTTGTACAATTATTGTAAAGTAATTTGGATGAAGTTTAAATAGTTTTAATTAAATTGGTAAATAATATTTAATTGTAAATCAGAAGCATTAATCTCACACTAATCACATTGTTGTGCTATCAGTAATTTAGTTAAGAGGCATTTTTGAGATAAAATTATGAGACTGACGTCATTTGATTTTTTTTATTATTATTATTTTATTATTTTTTTCAAGAGATGGCCTTCTAATTATTTGTAAAATTCGAAACGTCCGTACGATCTTTTTGCTCATATGATTTTATTATTATACCTCTATGCCGCCGTTCCGGTATGCATGCCAACGATTCCTTCTCGCGTAACGGAAGGAGCCGAATCACGAGTTGCTACAGACCAAGTGGGCAAGTGGCGGAGAAGCGCCGGTTAGGAGATAAAACGGGGATTGAAACAAGATCGCTGGCAACGAAAGCAGGCTTCCGAACTTTGCGCCTCTGTCTTCCTTCTATGGCCGCGCTCGGTGCTCAAGCTCTTCCTTTCGCTGCCTCTCACCATATCGGCTCATCCCCACGTCTCTCTCTCTCTCTCTCTCACACACACACACACACTTACTGTTTGTGACATTCGTCGCCTTTGATTCGCAGGTGCTTCGATCTCAAAATCCCGTGGCTTGACTCGCTTCCCCCCGTACGGAGCTTCGCCGCTCACTCCGTCCTTCACGCCTGGCTTAACTACAGGTAATCGACCCCTGTCTTACAAAGATTTGATCTTTTTGTCTCCCGCCTGTGGTTTTGGGAGTGGCACAAATGTGCTTTGTTTGTTTTGTTTTATTTTGGGCGATGATGAGGGAGAAATAGTCCAAGTTGAGGACTACGGAAAAAGGATCGCAGTAACTCAAATTCAGTTACAGATAAAGGGGGGAGACAATCTAAAATGTTAAGGACATTGTTCTGGAGTCTCCATTGATGAGTCCGCAGCTTTGACCTTGTGACTTTGTCAAAGCCCAAGGTTGTAGTGTTGTTTGTCGTCCACATACACCAACCCAGACGACCTCAAGTGGGAGTTTCAAAAGCATTTCTTTATCCCTTCCTTATCTCTTCTTGCAAGAGGAAGGCGATTTCAGGCCACGGGATTGTTTCTTATCTTGTATAGTATTTCTAGAATTTGGATGCGAATTATACTCTTGTGTCTCACCATGGAAACAATTTTAAAAATTTTCTAGAGCTTGCTTCTGTAATGGCCTCCAGTTTAGGTTTAGTAGTTCCACTCAAGGAGCATACCAAAATCCACTTTCTTCTGTTATTGTAGTTTCCTACTTTGTGTAAAAAGTTGTGTTTCTGTCTTTAGCTCCTTGTTGTCGAAATTTATTTGCCTATCAAGTTAACTTCAGATATGCCACATGGTATATTTTCCACTGTACTTAGTCAAATCTTGTAATTGATCTTTAATTTTACTAAATCTGCCTCTTCACATTTCCTCTGTTTTTCACTTAAATGGAGCATTTCCTTGTCCAACTTATCAAATTATGTCTGCCATAAGCCTGTCAATGTGTCATTGGCACAAATAAATCCAATGTAATATTGGATACAGTATACGATTCTTGTTAGAATTGACATGGGCGAGTGATAATTTTGATAATGATTATAGTGACAATGAAGTACATGCCAAATAGGACATATGCTAACTTATTAGTACCTGAATAGAGGTTGATTGTTGTTCGTTGGTGACTTTAAGAAATCATTAAGCTTCATTGTCAATTATCTAGGGGCTGTCTATAATGCATTCATGTTATAGATTTAGTATGCATCCCACATTCATTTTGCATTCGACTTGTGTGTCCATGCAACTCACTTGATTTCATCTATAGTTTTAGCAGAATCAGATCCTTTAGCTAAGCCTGCCCATTGATAAGATTCAACATTTAGAGGTACCCAATGTGAGCTTTTGTCAAGTAGTTAATCACTTTTGAGTGGAATAGTGAAAAATAATTGTTTTAATGTAGTCCCGCGCAAGGTAAGTTTATTAATAGATCATTCCATGTTTGAAGTGCTAAGTTTCCTAGCCCCACTAGTTGCTAAAATGATAGAAAGGAAACTTTCATAGTAAATTCTGTTTGGGGAACGTTGCCTTGTGGTTGGGCTTAATCACATTGTTTTAGTATGTTAATGATATGGTATAAGTTAAGTCTTCTCTTTGGTTTTGATATGTACATCAAGTGTGCAACAACTTGGATTAGTGCACATAGTGATTGTGGAGATCAACAAGGACGTGCTAGTACTTAGATACAACACAGTGATTGTGGAGATCAACAAGGAGCTCATTGCTCGAGAGCTTAGCTTGGATTCAGTTGTTCATGAGATCAAGGAGAAGCTCAGTGGACTTGAGAGAAGGAGACTTGGATTGCATGTTTGTATGGGAGCTTGTGGAGCTCATTGCCTTGGGATGGATTGAATTAAATTGGTGCATTGCAGCTGGGGAAGGAACTCGGTGAACTCGAGTACTAACACTTGGATCGAGATGTTACACATCATTGTGTTAGCGTCATTCTAATTTTTATTACCTTTATTCCACTCTGTACTTTTGCTTGACAATCACACATGAGCACGTCCGTCCTACTAACAACTATATTAATAATTTGACGGCACTGTCTATGGCCTTTCGTGATCCTAAAAATATTTCTTTTTAGGCTCATGGAACAAATATTTATTCACCAGGTCTATTTGAGTTAGACTCTGGATGGTTTTGGTACTTTGCTAAGTGAACTACCATGTGCTTACATGAAGGGCATTTCTTGGAAAAGGACATGGTAGATTATCATCTAACTTCTTGTTTTTTTCCCTCTCTTTTTTACATCATATATGTTAACATAGTGCTGCTTCTTTCATCTCCTGAATCTAAAAATTTCTGTCTGAATGATCACATCCTTGCCTTATCAACAGTAATCAAAGTAGGCTTTATAACTTAAATGTTTTAAGAGATTTTCTATCAGATATGTTACCACAATTTTCTATCATCTGTGACCCTAGTTAACAAGAAAACAATATTTTACAAGAGTGGTGCACTCATTATGATCCTAATATCTGAAAGCATTTTACATGCAGCAGCCTGGATTACATCAAACAGAAGGAAAGTTAACCAGCAAGAAACATCTGTTTCCATAAGGTGTGAGCAGGGAACCAAGGAGAATAATGGACTAGATGTATGGCTGGGTCGGCTCGCGATGGTTGGTTTTACCACTGCAATAACTGTCGAAATATCAACAGGGAAAGGACTTCTAGAGGTTTGAAATGAGTCATTTCTTCGCGTTTCCACTTAAATCCAGTTACATTTCAGCTAGATTGTTGAAACTCACTATAGTTCCAAGCTGATAGTTAAACCCTTTGGATGATTTTCTAATGCTGCCATGGAACCTTTTTTCAACTCTTTTACCCATAAACATCTCTTGTTGCCCACTGTTAAGAAATGCTAACAACTAGCTTTGCTTTGTAGAATTTCGGGTTTACGACACCAATTCCAACTCTAGCATTGGTTGTTACAGCATTAGTGGGACTTCTTACTGTATTCTTCATCTTTCAGTCAGCCTCTCGAGATTAAAATCTCTTGTTTAGAATTCATTGCTGTTTATTCAAGCTGTATGAATGATACTACTGGATGTGCTATACAGTGCGTACATGTAGTCGAGTTCCCCTTGGTGCACTTGTTCTTCGATTTCGATCGATCGATCGATCTGGATTTGACAGCTTTAGTGTGAAGTTCCAGTACGATAATCGTCGTGTATGGCTCGGGCCGACTATAGGACCATAACGGCAATGTCGGTAAGAGCGAAGTCTTTCGGTTCTAGCATGACCTCAAGTTATGAGATCATTACGAACACATCAATCGGTTTATGATAAAATTGATTAAAGTCATTAGTCCTTTGTGATCTAACTTGTTTATCACTAACAAAATTAAAAATCATAATAAATCAGACAAATTGATCTGAAATTGGCTTCTGAGGCTTCAAGGCACACTACATTGGCAAAAGAACGAAATGAGAACAGATTCAAGGAAAACTAGCCGTGCGATTAAGCATGGACGGTGATTGATGAAGTAAAGCCGCGGGTAATGGGAGATCAAGTGGAACGGTAATGATGCTGCCTGGGTGAGAAAAATGGACGGCTGGGATTGTAGGAAAAGCCTTCACGTCCTATCGCTTCTTCGCAATTTTATAAGGCCAGGGGTCAACCGGAAAGTAAAGGGCGAGGCGGAGCGAAATCGAGAGGAGAGGAAGCGGGGGCAAGATTTGGGGTTTGTCTTCTCTTCTCTTCTTACTCCTTTTTGTTCTTCTTCGATTCCCGAAATGGAGCTCCTTCATATGGCGGCGCCTGCAGTCGGCGTGGGATCGCGCAGGTTTTAAGACTAGCTAGTGGAGTCCCTCTCCGAGGTAGAGGCGGCTTGAGGGCAGGCGAATCCGAGGAGGTTCCTTGGCTCTTGAAGGAGGAAAAAAAAATAGAAGCTTGCTTATTTTTCACCATTTTATTTTCGTTTTGCTTGATGGATCGGTTCCCAGCCATATATCCCCTCATCGATCTCAGGAAAGGTGGGGTCTTTTTTGAATCTTATCTTGGCCCCCTTCTTTTTTCTTATTTTCCGTGGTTACCGACGTTTTTTTTTTTTTTTTTGTTTTTGCGTGGATCTGTTTTTTGGTTGATGGCTTCTTCGAATAAGGAGAATCTTACGGAAGGTTGTTTGTTCCGACTTTGATTCAAAATTTATATTTTTTGTATTCAATTTCCCTGTTGATTGAGGATTTAAGGGATGTTTTGATTTAGGGTTCAGCTTTTAGCTTCTGCTTGTGTTTGGATGTCTGTTGCTTTGCTTTTGGACGCTTAAATCTGTTTGTTTGCTGAGATCTGCTTGGAGTGTAAGATGTAAATTGTCTCCATTTAATTCCCAGTGTTATGGCTTAGATTCTTCTTCATTGCATATATTTTTTGCCTTCTGATTTCAATTTCTATGATGTTGCATTGTAGCATACAACTTTTTTTAAAAAAAATTTGTTGTTACTGAGTTTTTAGGTTGAAACTACATATGAGATTGTTAAAAAAATATTTCTTTATTACATGTCGGAGATGATAATCTTTATTACTGATCTCTCCTTGTTTTTCTTGTTCAGATTGTATTTGTGTCTGATTTTATTTCATTTACAAATTTCATTTTCAGGTCTCGGATAAACCTTCCTGAAACTTTCTCCTTGTAACAAAAATTGTATATAGTCAAGAGTTACTAGTGCTTCAGATAAAGATGAACTCTTCTAACAAAGGTCTTGCAGACACCTCTGTTGCAAAGTCTAGTTCATTGAACAAAGTGACTGCTTTAAATCCCAATGCAGCTGAATTTGTTCCTTCATCTCTTAAATGTACTTATGAAACCACCAAAATTTCAGATGCCACAAAGGTTGATCTTACAGGATCTTCTAGAAAAACCGTCTTAGATAGATCAGATTCTAACACTTCAAATAACTCAGATGATGAGGCACACCAGTACTGGCGCCAACGACTTCCAGATGATATCACTCCTGACTTTCAAGTCATAGGAGAAGAACTGCATGAGCCTGGACACCTTTCACTTGCTGGTTTGTCGGTCAATGATAGTGCTGAACAATCCAAATTTCCAGGATCAATGATCAGAGAGATGTTAGATATGCAGCAAGATCTATCTCCTACCATTGAAAATGCTAGCTGCAGTGCAAAGGTGGGATACCTTGGATCTATATATGCTAAAGAACAATTGTCAGTTGCTCGCAGGACATCAATGGCTAATGTGTGGGGTAAGTCATTTGAAAATGAACTGCAAGATGGACACTTTTATGATGGTGATCTTACTCCTAGTTCAATGGGCGATAATACTTTCCTCGAAAATTTGGCCACTGATCCCATTGAGTTCCTGTCATCACAATTTCCTGGATTTGCTGCTCAGAGCCTTGCAGATATTTATTATGGCAATGGATGTGATTTAAACTTAACAGTTGAGATCCTAACTCAGCTTGAGGTATTGTGGTCATTCAGGATTCTTATGGATAAATTATAATATGGTGGTTGCCATTGAATCCATGGATTAGTTCTTAGACTTTGAGAAAGTAAAGATAGGGTTTCCCTAGTTAGATAATTTATCTGATATTGCACGGATGTAAACATAAATGGTAATTTGAAAAAATTTTAACATCTAAACTTTGTGGGAAAAATTAAATTTATTTCTGGTTGCGATTGTCAATATGCGACCTTCGTAAGTTTGCAATCTTCGTAACAATTTATCAAATGTTAAATAAGCAGAATTATTTTCTGAATTTCAGAGAATTTATTTGTTTTTTTATTAAAATGGTCTGAATGCTTGATGATATTACTTTCCAGTACAAAACTGTTCAATTTTGTTTTAATCAAAATGTGTCTCATTAACACTAAATCATTGCTCTAGATTTAGAAATATTGAAAAGTAAAAAAAAAAGGAGAATTCCTTAATCTTTTGAAGTAGAGTAAAAAGATTCGAGCATTGTTTGGCTCATAAGCATATCTCTTCTATAGCTCATGTGTACAGATGAGAGGTTGCAGCATCTTTGTGTTTCTCTTTTGGCAAAGGTGGTAAATATGTGTGCACTTAGCAACAGTATTGTAGGATTCTTTTAGGGCCACTTTATCCCAACCTAAGTAGATTGATATTCAGAAGAAAAGGAGGAACATGCTAGCAAATTATGATTCAGGATTTCCAAAAACATTCTGGCTGGTTTGTTATGGTTAAAAGCAAAGGCATACTTTTCTCCTCAATTTTTAGTTTATGGGCTGACATTTTTACAACTTATCAGTTGTAAATTGGAAGACATTTTGATGATTGTTAGGACAACTTTGACCTTTGAAAGGTATCTGCTTAAATGTAGTCATTCCACAGCCAACATTATGATTATGAAGGCAATATTGAGGTTTGCGAACAACCTTCTATCCTATCACTTTTCCTGTCAGAAAACAATTTTGTCACAAATAGCGACAGGAGAAACACTTCTTCTCTTATGGCTTGTTTCTGAGAAGCTCTTATCCGCCATTCTAATTTGACAATTTCTGACTATAATTAGGTGGATGCTAGCTACCAATGCTTCTTTGGTTTGTTATTGACGTTTAACCATGAATTAGTAAGAATTGTTCTGCTTAGTTTTTGCCTTAATGTAGTATGGTGACTGGGCTGTGATTCATTAAACTATGGTCTAACTAAATGGGTGTTAAGGGCTCCTGACAATTTACTTTTTGTTGCAGCTTCAAGTTGATAGCAGTTTTGATTCGAACTCTGATTCAAATTCATTGGCTGCCCCAAACTTTAGTCCACTGGACTTTCCTGCCCTTCCAGTAACTCATTCTCAGAATGGGCTGTCAAAATATGGAGATAATCAATATGTGTCTGATTCATATAGATCTCCTGTCATTTCCAAAGGCCAAATTGATTTTGCCTCTACTGTTAGGAAACTAGCAACCCGGGATTCTGGTCACTGGAAATTTGAAAGAAATGGTTCTGATGGTAATGCTGGTTCCAGTAGAAGTTCCCAAGTTTTAGGTAGTGCATATAATGGTAGCTCTAAAATTGCATATGGAGATAGATGGAATAGTTCAGGTGCAGTTCCATCATCTCCTGTTTGGCTTGAGACTGGGGATGCAGTGGGTAATAAATATTCTCAAGATGACCCCTCTCTAACTTTTGCACTTTGTTTTATAAATCCCCTCTTAGTGTAGGTAAATGTTTTGCTTATATGTTTTCTAGTTTTTTCTTTACAGCAAATATTTATTCGGAGACAAGAGAGGAAGCTCGTGATTTGGCACGCCTTCGAAATGCATTCTTTGATCAGGTAGATATTCTCTAATTGGTGTCTAATTATGAATAGGCTAATTATTTGCTATGATAAAGTATGTTTTGTTGAATACTTGTTTGATAGTTCCACTCCTCTCAACAGTGATATTCTTGAGTTCTTTATAGCTCATAGTTGATAGTTTTAAAACATAAAATCTCATAGTTAGAGAGGGCTCATAGTTGATAGTTTTAAGGGCTCCTGACAATTTACTTTTTGTTGCAGCTTCAAGTTGATAGCAGTTTTGATTCGAACTCTGATTCAAATT
>JBBPFQ010678543.1:0-15315 GCA_037974815.1 Kaempferia elegans | reverse complement strand
CTGATGACCATACCCTAAACCACATTCTTAATAGAAATTTGTTGACAAGTGGATTAACTGGGCAATTAGATTTTAAAGTTGTTATGTAATTTATTTTTTAAATAAAAATTAAAAAAATGTTCCTTATTTTAGTTTTAAAAAAAATTCAAAAAAACACCATTCTATTTATCTATTTCCAAAATACTATTATTTAATTTATCAACTTTAATCAAAACTATTAAAATATATTAAAATTATTTAAATATTAATTAAAATTACTCTATGTTAATTAAAGTAGGTCTAACTGAATTAAAATTAGTTAAATTAATTCATGTTAATCTATCTTAATTAAATTTGATTAAATATAACTGTAATAAGTTTAGTAAAAATTATCATAATACAGAATATTTTGACTAAAACTACTCTGATATGAAATAATTCTGATAAAATAAATCAAAACTATTTCAATGTGAAGCAGTTAATCAAAATTATTTAGAATCATATTTGATGAAAGTTAATTTATATAGTGCAATTTTTATCAAATTTATAAATTTGGTTAAAATTATTTTTTAAATAGGTTGTTGATAAGGGTTCTTTTAATTTTTTTAAAAAATTAATGACAATTTTATTTCATTTATTTCTATTTTTATTTTGACGGATTTTGATTATGGTCCCTCTTCGATCCCTGTGCTCTTCACTTAGGTCTATATATATATTTTATTTTTAACTATGTAAAATCGGTAGTGGGAAAAGCCATCTAATTCTGCCCCAAATCCCCCCCTTGCTCTCGTCCTCTTCCCCTTTACATCCCAATCCTTACCGCTTCCGTTTCCTTCCTAATCTAATTCGGCCCCCTCTTGGCTGCCAGACCGCCCTTTGAAGGGCGTCCACTGCCGTGTTGTTCTCGTTGTGAGGGAGGCGGCAATCGGAAGCGGCAGCGTGGTTTTTTGTGAATTCCGGAGGGGAGGTGCGACGAAGCTTCTTGCTTGCTGATCTTTGAGATTTCTAGATCGGTTGGTATTCCAAAGGTGAGACCTTTAGGATCTGCTCGTCCGATCCTTTGACGAGATTCTGTTTCCGATTGATTTTGCTTTGATCTTGTTTTCTTAGGAGAGAAAGAAGAAGTTGCGGTTTGTTTCTGAGGTATGATGGGTCGTGATTCAGCGCTATGCTTCTTGCGGTTGCTATTAATTTGTTTTTCTTTTTATTTCAATTCTTTTCTTGTATTCCGAGGTGATTAGCCATGCCATTTTGTATCCTAACTTGACCTGATATTTTTTATTTTCTGAACTTATTTTTCAAAAGATGAATCGATGACGGCAGGGGACTATCGATTCTTTTAGATACTGCTATCGTTTATTTTTGGTGCTCTTTTAAATATGAATAGAGGTTTCATCTTCCATCCATTATTTTTCTTATTCTTATGATCGATTGCCTTGCTCCTTTCCCGTTTAGCATATGTTCCTCCGATGAAAATTGCTGGTTGCACGCCTTTTTTTTTTTTTTTTTTTCCCCTCTTGTGGTTTCTGACCGTTGTTATAAATTTCGTCCTTGCAATGGGTATTAGATGAAACAACTACTCGTTTGAGAAATCACCATTTTTTATGAGGAAAATGTTTATCTATCTGCCTTACTTGTTAGGATGATAAAAGCTAACACCTCCATGGTCAACAGCGGTAGTCTGATTTACCTATACCAATTATCTGATGCGTAAAATTAGCATATAATCTTTACACATGATGAATTATCTGAAGTAAGCAGGTGATGTGGTTTATCTTATACTTTGGCTAGGAAAGTTACTGTGATTGATTTTGCTATTACGAATAGGATTGTCTCAGAGTTTTAAAATCACAGTGATATGTGATGACTCTCATTGATCCATAATACGAGACAACACCAATTTGACTGTGTTAGCCTGCATATTTTTGTTGTTTACATTGTTCAAATTACTAAAAGTATAATCTCTTGACCTCCAATCTACTGTGCTCTTGTTCCTCTTAAAAATTTACTTGTTCATTATAGTCTGGTTCAATTAGGTTATGATATTGAGCTTTTATCATTTCATGTTCTTATCTACCCTATTAAATTGCCACAATCTTCTAACGACATTAGATTTTTGACAACCTCACTTGAATTTCCTTAAGAAGTTTTGTACCCCAGATTTTAAAACTAATTTTGTCAAAATTGTTTATGCAATACTAACTTAATCTGTTTTGTAGTTGTTGCAAATTAGTTTATGTTTACATCTCCATAGTAAGGTTGTGATAACATCTTTGTTTTTATTGTCTATTGCTATAGACAAATATTTGAGAATTTTCATTATGATGCTAACAGCAAGGATTCTGAAACATGAATATGAGATTATACTCATATTTTTATTCACGATTTCTCTTAACTAAATAGAATGGAACTATGGAAGTTGTTATTTTATTAAATTGGTGATAGTAAATTTTTATGAGTTTATTCTATTAGCTTTGCATTTATATTAGGAATAATGCCATGATTATAATATTGTTTATCTACATTTTGGGATATATATGCTTTCCCTTAAGCTAGTTCAAATCTGGTGTGGAAACCTAGCTTCTTGCAAATATAGTCAATTTTAGGGTCTTGTAAAGATTTGGTTAGTAAGTTTATTAGCAGATAGATAATTGGAGCTAATAAACTAAGTCATGATTTCACCAAATAGCACTCATTCTAATACATTGTGAATCAATCTCTCTGTTTTGTTCTATAAAAACAACAAATTAAAGGGTATATGCACAATAGCTAGGGTGTCATGGTAGAGCTGCATTGACTTTTTGGGAGCATGTTCCAACTTGATCATTAACTGTTGGATACAGCTTTCATCTGCGGTTAACCAAGCTACAATAATTTGTTTCTCACTCTTTTAGAAAATCAGGTATCTCCCAAAAGAATACAATAACTTGATGTGAATTGTTTATCTATAAGAGAACCTATTTACATCAGTAAACCCCACAATATAAAGATAATTTTGGTTGCAAACAGAAGATTTTTGTTGAAGCATTCTTGAGGTACTATAGGATTCTTAAGGCTGTTTTTCAATGATCATGACATGGGATCTTTAGAAATGGACTGACTGCAAATAAGATGTTTGAACTATAAGGTAGGGTAGTTTTCTTACCAAATTTTCAGTCTTCCTGTCATTAACTAGTCACTTCTCTTGTCTTGATACTTATTTGAGATTAGGATTCATAGGAGTGTCAACTGATTGGTCCTCAGCATACTATCCTTCTCAAGCATTTTCAAATAGATAATTATATAGGGAGATGTAGATATCATCTCGTGAGCAAACAATGTTCTTGTTAAAGAAGTACATGAGGTCACCTAATCTTTTAGTTTAAAAATGCTAGTAAAAGGCACACCAATCATGCAACCCCGATAGAACAATCTCAATGATGAAAATGTTGTCCATATATGAACAATAAGAAATATCTTCTTGACTAAGTGATGAAGTGAATTTACAAGGGATTTGTTTCACTCAATAGTCAGAGCTAAAAATTTCAAATCATGGCCTTGAAGATTACTTTAATCTATCCAATAATCTTTGCTTGCATACTCGATCAGTCTCTCCTCGAATAATAAACCATGGAAGTTTCTCCATGCTAACCTCTTTTAGTAAGATCAACAGGAAGGAAGTTATTCTTTAGGCCATGAAGGTGAAGGTGCTAACAAAATATAGTTGTGAAGGTTAAAAAAGGTGAATCAAAGTGATCTTAGTCATTAGAAAAAATATGTTAAGGTAGTTTATGTAGGGGATCGGTGACCGGCTAGAAGGGGTTGAATAGACATGACCTCAAATTGTTCATCTTCTTTCTACAATAGTTAGCACACGCGGAATACTCAAAAACAATACACAAAGAAAGAAGACAAACCTACACGTTCATGTAACGTGGTTCGGAGATAACTTGCTCCTACTCCACGACATGCTCGTAAGGTGGACGACTCCTTAATCCGTCGGTGGATTAATCCTTGGCAATACCGGCTAGCACAATCCTCCTTGTTGGTGGAGAAACCTCTCTACAACTCCTACAAGCTCTCGGATTTGCTTTGGCTTGGAAGACTACTAATTAGAGGCTAGCCACCTCTAATTTCGTCAACCTTAACCAAGCTCCTAAGGCTTGGTTATATAGACAACCAGCTGAAACACCCAGCTGGTTTTCCGTCTGGAATTTGACCGTTACACCTTAACGACTCGATACTAGTTGACTGCCTCCCATGGGTCAGTCAACTGCTTCATATGGGTTGAGCGAACAGAAACATTCTATTCGCTTCTCGTCGACTGACCTAGTCGACTGATACATTCACTAGTTGACTGATACCCGAGTACAATCACTCTTCACTCGTACCTTCACGCTCCATTTGCCTCTTCTTCACAACCTTGACCTATTGCCTTCAAGCGTTCTTTCTTTATCTATCGTCCCTCGGATGTATTCAAGTCCGCGGTTTATCCCCAATGCCATCCTTCACGTATGCCTCGAAGTGCGTTTCCCTCGGCCTTGTCCTTGCTGCTTTGCCCACGGTCCCTCGGATGCTTTATCCTTCACCAGTCTCGAAACCATCAAGCTGAGTCATATGTGTATCCTGCAATCCTGTACAATTCAAATACACACATTAAATAAAAGGGTAAACCTAACTTAAACCCTTTGCCCAAACATCAAAACACATGGTCCCACCGACTCTCAAGATTGTCTCCAACAATCTCCCTTTTTTTATGTTTGACAATATGTTTAAGTTAGGGAAAACATAATAGCATAAACATGCAAACATTCATTGGAACCTATCACAAGGCTCCCCTTTACCTAAGCTCCCATTGAGCTAGGATTTCATCTAAAGTATTTGGAACCTATCTTAAAGCTTCCCCTACACCTAAGCTCCCATTAAGCTTGCAAAGGCATTTGGAACCTATCTCAAGGCTCCTTCTACACTTGAGCTCCCAATTGAGCTATGATTTCTTGCAAAGACATTTATGTTTCCCACCTAAACCTAACACTCTCCCCTTTGCCACATTATCAAAAAGCTTCCAACAATATCCCAATTGTTGAAACTTGACCCTCCAAACTGACCCTAAACTCGTGTATTTATCCCCCAAGGATCTCGTACATCTATACGAGTTGTCCCGGGTAAATTCAATGTTGAAAAACAGTTTTAGACTGTATCAGTCGATTGCTATCCGTCCCAGTCGACTGCCCCCATCGATTCAAACACACAAAACCATTCTGTGCTCGATGAACAATGTTACCTGTCGATTGATATCTGTAGCAGTTGACTGACACGTTTTTCAGCCCTAAACTACATTTTAAACCCAACTTCAGAAATGCATTAACAATTGTACATATTTCCAAAAATCCCAAAATTTTGTGGAGCGGTCTGTTTTGCCAGTGTGTACTTGGGAAAAATACATTTAAAAATGTATATATTTCGGATCCCAAGATTGACACAAAACCCAAAACTTGTTAAATAATTCAATTGAACCTTGACCTAAAGTCTTAGTTTTGACTTCCTTTTGATGTATTTGTCTATACTAAACCATAATACATCCCTAGCATTGGTTTATATGACATTTATACATTCAAAATCAATTTTCATGCAATATGACCCCAATGTTATATTTTCATGCATAACACACATCCTAAATGTGCCAAGCAACTAGATTAGAGACTCAACTCCATCTCTAACCCTTAGTACATTACATGACCCATCTACCATATGTCTCAAAGACTCTTTGAGTTCCCCCTAGAGCTCTTAGTCTTAATCACCTTCCTTGGTGACTCATCCACTAAGGCTAGGCCATATCGCTCTTCCATGGATGATTGACCTACAAATCTTACCTTCTTAATCTTGGACACCTTGTCTTTGGTTAATTTCTTCTTATCCTTGCCATAGTCATATGCCACCCTTCTATATGTCTTTTCATTGGCTTGAATGGTACTCCCCCTTTGCCTTTAACAAATACTACCTAGCATTTGATCTCCTCTTGGCCTTGGAGGACCAAGATCGGTATCCCAAATCCGATCTATTATTGTTGGGTTTTTGGCTACTCAACACCAAACATAAACCCTTAGATCCAACATTGAATCTCTCTAGGTGTTTTTCCAAACTATCAAGGTTTGTCTTCGAAACTTAATTTTCCTTTTCTAGGTTCCTAACCCTAGAATCCACATGTCTACTACGGACATTCCTAGACCTACCCTTCCTAGACATGTGTCTCCCCTTTTTGAGATTAATGTTTTGATTCTCCTTACGTCTACCATTACTAGATTTAGCATGAATATGTCTCCTAAGGTTATCGTCTACATTGATCCTATTTCTATTATGATATCTAAAATCAAAATTTTGCATGGGCATATAATGATTAACACAATCATTTCTTCTAGCATGCATGGAAGAATAAAATTTACAATTTGAATTACAATTTAAATTAGGGTTTACGTCCCTTACCCTTGAAACTCCCTCTCGACTTGAGCTTCTCTTCTTCTTCTCCTATTTCTTCAAATGCTCCATCTTCTTGAGCTCTCTCTTCCTTGGGCATTTTGTGTGGTAGTGTCCCAACTCTCCACACGCGAAGCATTGAATGTGCCTCCTCCTTCTTAGGACTTCCTCATTCCTATAACCCTTGTTAGTAGCTAAAACAACTTGAATGAGTTTAAGATTTACCTTTTTCTTACCCATTAAACATTTACTCTTGTAGTGTTCCTTCTCATTACAACCGAAGCAAACAATGTGATCTTTGGACTTGACTTCAGTGGAGACGCTAGCTAGGTTGATTACTTTCAAGACTTCCTCTTAATCTGTCTTGACTTCTTCTTCAACCATTGAGGATAACACAAGTGACACTTCTTCATCCTCCTCCTCGAAAGTTGAACACGTGTCAATTTCCGGTTGCTCCTCCTCTACTTGAGCCACCATGTCCCTTTCCTCGAGCTTCTCCTCTTCGTGTGTAGGCTTACGTTCTTCGCCTAGAACCTTCTTTAACCGCGAGCGTTCTTGTAGTCACCTACACGGTTCATTATATCATTATGCAAAATATCAATTAACATTGAAATTACCTTTCTATTTGCCTTTGATCGTGATGTTTACTCCTTGGTCCAATGACATGGTTTGAGTTTCTTCCTTTTCTTGTCTCTCGGAACTTCGAACAGCTCCTCGATCACCATTATGACATCTAAATCCGTCTCGAAGAAATTCTCCATCTTCACCATTCAAAAGGTAATGCCCTATAGACCTTCATACTTGAGAGGTTCAATCAATTCGGTCATATTCTTGAATGCTCTTCTCGACGGTTAGTTCGGTTGAAGTGCGACCTTGGCTCTGATACCTGTATGGGATCGGTGATCGGCTAGAAGGGTAGTTGAATAAACGTGACCCCAAATTGTTCGTCTTCTTCCTACAATAGTTAGCACACGCTGAATACTAAAAACAGTACACAAAGAAAGGAGACAAACCTACATGTTCATATAACGTGGTTCGGAGATAACTTGCTCTTACTCAACGACATGTTCGTAAGGTGGATGCCTTCTCAATTCGTCGGTGGATTAATCCTCGGCAACACCAGCTAGCACAATCCTCCTTGTCGGTGGAGAAACCTTTCTACAACTCTAACAAGCTCTCGAATTTACTTTGGCTTGGAAGAATATTAATTAGGGGTTAACTACCTCTAAGTTCGTCAACCTTAACCAAGCTCCCAAGGCTTGGTTATATAGGCAACCATCTAAAACACCCGGTTGGCTTTCCGCCTACCAGTCGACTGCTATAATTAGTAGTCGATTATTCCCTCGTGGAATTCAACCGTTACGCCCGATGGTTCGATACCAGTCGACTGCTCCATGTGGGTTGAGCGAACAGAAATATTCTGTTCGCTTCCGGTCAACTGGTACATTCACCAGTCGACTAATACCTGAGTACAATCACTCTGCATTCGTACCCTCACGATCTACTTGACTCTTCCTCGCAGCCTTGACTCTTGTCCCTTGGATGCATTCAAGCCCGTGGTATCCCCAATGCCATCCTTCATGTATGTCTCGAAGTGCGCTTTCTTCGGCCTTGCCCTTGCTGCCTTGTCTATGGTCCCTCGGATGCTCCATCCTTCACTGGACCCAAAGCCATCAAGCTGAGTCATATGTGTATCCTGCAATCCTGCACAACTCAAATACACATATCAAATATAAGTTTAAACCTAATTTAAATCCTTTGCCCAAATATCAAAACACACGATCTGACGGACCCTCAAGATTGTCTCCAACAGTTTATCTCATAAATGTGAATGTATTGCTTAGCTATTAGGTGAGCTTTTAACTAGCCTACAATACCATTAAGTGAACATCTAACAGATTTAAACACATTTGCAACTCACACTTTCATAGTGGGAAAGAAATTAGCTATGCTATTAAAGTGGCGAACATCCATTAATTGAAGGGTATGACAGGACTCTTTAGCAATATCACCGGAAAGATCTAATGAATAGATGAAACTGGGCTTTAATGTCAACATGAAAAGAAGTAAATATTGAGAAACTTGAAAGTTCTTTCATCAACAAACACCATGTTACTTGAGAATGGTCATTAATTGAAGTTACCAAGTACATAACACCTAATGAGTGAAATTGACACAACACGAACCTCCTATATTAGAATAAATCAAATACAAGGGTGCAAGAACACCCTTATAGATCCTATTAGAGAATGAAAACCTAGAATGTTTACTGGAGTTGAACTAAAATAAAATACAAAAGAATAGATTGACTATGTATTTGAAGAGGTGATGGAGCTGCCAATAGAACCAAATATGATGAAAACACATTTAAATGGTACAATCCATGGGACATATGTCATATGCTAATCTCCTTGCTTGTGTTAAGTGTGAATGAAAATATGTGACATCAAATGTGACACAATAAATTTAAGGATTTAGACAGAGGTTACTTGTGGACATTAAATGAAAATTTAGTGATATAAAATACAGACAATAGATGCAATGAGGATGAAAGAGAAACATTCTTAATTCCTTTAACCTATGAGTAATTCCTTTAACCTATGACTTATGAGTGAGATCTATTAGAAAGTAGCATATAGCTGATCCACATGAGCTAGGTTAAAAGAATAAACAAACGTATAGCCATGATGAGTGTAATGGACATCCTCGACATGCACAAGTTTTCCATAATGTAAATACTGAGGCTTTTCCTATCTGCCAGTGTGACTTTCAGGGCCTTGATATTAGCCTCCTTGACTCCCATTTGATTCTCCAGATTGTGATTGAACTACCTTAGTTAAGTGGTCCACCATCAGATCAGATGATGGTGGAACTGTGTTAGAGTCTTGAAGCATTTGCAAATACATGTTTGATGAGATGGAGAAGAAGGGGTACCTAGGATTTGAGTCTTTACCGATTCTTAACTCTGGACAGAACAGGCAGTATAAGGAAAAGTAATAGTAGGGAGCTTATCTAAGTTGTCCTTTATAACCGTGATATCTAAAGTGGTGTAGAAGATACATCTAAAGTTAGTTTCAAAGACCTGTAACCAACTAATATGAATAGTTATTTCAATATTTAACTGCACAATTGAAATATTTTACCATGTCATGCATACATATTTCTTGCTTGGTTAAAGTCACATAGCAAGAGAAGCAGCAGAAGATGCTCACAGGGATTGGATTAATGGTCTATAAAAGGAGCAAGTAATTGTACATCACAACTCGATCCCATAAGACTCTTGCTCAGTGACTTGAGTGGTGGGGTACTCTTAACACTTAACACTTAACACTTAACACATGAACCAAATTTAAAAGTTGAAACACTACAATCCATGAGACATATCCCTTTCTGTACAGTTTCGTTGTGGTTATTGTGAGCTAGAAGGTTGCGAGGAACTAAGATAGGTGTCATCGAGGAGCTAGTAGAGAATTTGATAGTTTTTAGAATTACTGCTATAGTAACCTAAATAAGGCCTATAGCACTTTAGAAAACTTTTCATTTTTCCTCATGGCTGATTAAAAAGGAATCAGAGGTTTGTGAGAGGTGGATTGAGGCCTGCTATTCATGACATTGTAGTGGCAAGAAAGGCATTCAAGATGGCTTGTCATCCTTGTGAAGAGGAGCCACTAGATGTGGAGTTAAAGTTTCATCTCTTTAAGCTTGATGGAAAGAAACATATCTACAAGGCATGGAGTTGAAGTTGTAACTCCTTATGCTTGACAAGAGGACTCTGATCGGATCTTTGAGCACACGTCCATTGAAAACTTTCTAGAGTGTTGCTTGTTGTCTGACCGCAAGTGCACGGTTATATCGCCAAGTCATAAAATATTGATCCCACAAGATTGTTGATTAAGCACTAGTCGATTTTGCAAAGCAAGTTATCTAGACAATCGAAATGTTTGAAGTCAAGTGTGTGTGTGCGCGTGTGTGTGTGTGTGTGAGAGAGAGAGAGAGAGAGAGGAGGTTGAGAGAAAGGAAGTGATTGAGGGAGAGTATTGATTGGGGGAATGATTCTAAGATTTCGGTTTCACTATGATGCTAGTTAATGCCCCTTGAATTGTCCATCTCCTTGCCTCAGTGATTACACCATTATAGGGATTCTAATCAAATTACCGACCTGATACCGGAGTGTTCACACTAATTTCCAACATCATTAATTAAAGAAGTAACTCTAGAAAGGTCATACAATCTTTATGCTATTAAGTAAGGAGGTAACATAGAAAGCTAGGTTAAAAAATATTCTCTGTCACCAAGGGCCCGCGGTCATACACTCTTTAGAGTTTTCCATTTACTTCCTAATATTAGATTAATGCTATTAAGTAAAGAGGTAACATAGAAAGTTTGGTTAAATGATAATCTCTCACTAAGGGCCCCGGATCATATAATCTCTAAATTATACAAGTCACTTCCTAACATTAAGTTTGGGAAAATCCATTAAGCTCTAATTAGCTAATTCCTAGTAGAGAATTGACCCCCGTTTCAAGACGCTACTCTAGAAAGTCTGATTAAAGGGATACCCTCTGTCACTAAGGGCCCTTGGTCATATAATCCAAAGCACCTGCTCTTCATGGTGACCAATCCTCTACATCTAAATGCATTTACTACACACATTTCGTCAAACATGAATAAGGCACAACATAATAGAACAAGTCATAAACATATCATTGAACAAGGCAATAAGCAAATTCATAGTTTATACATCAACATTACATCAAAATTACTCCTTACATCCTAAATTTCAGATATCTACTCTATGAAAAAGGAAGAACAAACCAAAGACACGAAATAAAATATTCGTACAACCTAAATATGAGAATGGAGGAGAAGAAATGCTTAGCGAGGAGATTGCTGTTGTCTTCGGGTTGTTTCCTTGCTCCGGAGGTGGATGGATCGTTGACGGCTCTTGAAACGAAGGCTTTAGGGTTTCCCCAAGGGGAGAACCCTTCCTAAGTAAAGGGGGACCTCCAAACCCAAGATACCCTCAAAAGGGGTGAAAATTCCCTTTGATAGATGACGGACATGTCCCCAGCTCCATGCCACACGGTCGTGCATAGGGCACGACCATGGAGTTGAAGCCATGGTGCAGAGGCATGGCTGTGGGAAAATGAGGCACGACCCTAGCGTTTATCTAGCTGGAGCAAGACACGACACGACCATGCCGTGAGTCTTGGGAAACTTTGGTTGCTCCTGGGAGACATGACAGACACGACCATGTCAGCTGATGAAACAAGGGTGTGTTAAGACAGGCACGATCTTGTTTTGCCGTTCTTCTTCAAAAGTTGCTCCATTGTGCGTTTTTGCTCCATTTTCACTCCAAAATGCGTCTTGTCGATAAAAACAAACAAGAAACAGTTCTCCAAGAAAAAAAGAGTAATTATGTTGATATTATAACAAAATAGGATGCGATAACGTAAATTATGCTCATGAAATGCAAGTAAATGTGCGTCAATCAATGTATAAAAATATATATAATCTACGCACATCATTGCTTCCTAACACATGTTCAAGTTTAGCAGCCTATGTGTGGTAGGTGAAGATAGAATTAAGAGTGATGGAGATGATGCCTTCATCTTCATTGGACACCACAACTGTTTTTGGATGATCTCCATATAAAACAACAATTGCTCAATGAGAGTCTCTGTTCGCCTTCACTTCATTGACGTGCTTGCTACTTCGAGGTCAAAGAATTGAAGCCTTTTATTTTTTCATCATAATCAAGTCTTGTCTTGTGGGTTTAGTTCCACATTTATAGTTTAGGTTTAAGGTTTGTGATGAGTCCTATAATTATTATGTAATTATTTCTTTAGAAAATGAATGCAATTTCTATTCTCCCATTTCAACAGATGTGAAGTAGATACATTGTTGGCAGATGTGCATTTTATTGCAAAATATATTTGTAGTTGTAGAAATAAATTTCTGTTGAATATGAGCTTAATCCCATTTTAAGAATTTGGAAATATTGTTTTGCTCAAAGTTCTCTTTCCTTTCTCATTGTGATTTGATCTTATTTACTCTTAGAAGTATGTCGTTTCTTTTATCAAATAAGTTGCCTGTTGTGTCTCCATTTATGAATATTTCTCTTTGTGAGTAATTGCTGAGTTGTGCTATGTGATTTTTGGTTTCAGGATACACATTGCTCCAATTTCAACGGTTGCAAGAGAACCTACAGTACCTGATGCAGGGTCAAAGGAGTACTTTTCAGCCCTTCTGTGAAGCTTTTGATATAGATCGACCATCTAGTTCAAGCAGCACTTCCGTCATAGATCAACCATTGCTCTGGAATGAACTTCTCCCTGTTTCAGTGGAAAATCAGGATTTACCTCGGAACCCAATGTCTTCAAGTGGAACTGTTTCCTGTGGAAACGTAGCTACCCAAGAACGTCCAAGTTTTAATTTCTGGGATACTATTGGTCCTAGCTCTAGCATGTCCCCACTAAACCAAGGAACTCACAATGAAATTAAACTTGAAAATAGTTGGATGGCTTCTTCTCTAGGTAGTAGAACTCCTGGACCAAGGATACAAGATCGTAGACCTGAAGTAACAAACAATCTTTCATTTGAAACTGATAGTAGTGACCTCAACATCAATTTGGCCAACAACAGACAACAATTATCTCAGTTACTTGACTTTAATGAGTCCTCTCATGATTCAAGTCACAATACAGAACATGTTGAAATGAGTAGGGAGGTTCTTGGATCAGGGTTTCATTCAGGACCGAGTAATGTGGGTGTAACACCATATCAACATGTTGCCTTCTGTGCAGGCTCTTCAGGAGGGAGTTCTTCAAGGGCTATTGATTTCTTTTCCAACAATGATGGAGGCAAACAAAAAGTTACAGAATGCTCTTCACACAAGAGAAAAAACATTGAAAGAGATCATGGGGAATGCTCAGAAAGTGGAAATTCTGGCAATTTTAATGAAGGTAAGAATCATTTGGTGCATTTCATTTCCTCTCTACATTTCTAGCTCCTGCAAGGAAATCTAGCTCATCTAGGTAGTTAAACAGGTGTATATCGTGCAGAAGACAATAATACAAGAGGCAGTATAATACCAAGAGCTGGAGCTTCTAGTCACTATCATTTTGTGAGTTCGGCTGGCAAGCATCAGAGGAACACTCGAATGAGAATCAACCATGCAGACGAAGCTAATGCTTTTGCACCTGATCTATGGCCCCAAGAGAATAATCTTGCTCATTATAATCCTTGGCATCCCCAGTTAGCATCTGCAACAATCCCACATAATCAATTGCCAGGTTCTAGGTACCAGGGTAGCAATTTGGTGCCACATAGGCAACGCCATGTATGTGCTATGCCTGTCTTACCTCCGGACCTGTATCCTTTCCATCACAATGGAATTTCAACTACAGAAGTAGGTAGTTCTTCAGGATCCCCAGCAGTTGCAGCTGATGGTGCATCGGCAGAACTCGACTCATCAGGTTCTTCTATCAATATCTCAGAGCAAATGTCTGTTCCTCCAATTAGCACCAGAAATATGTTACACGAGCACACAAATTGGGGTTCGGTCACTGGCAGCACAAATTTGTCTGGAAATTCAGTGCCTACATCACAAGTTGGCACCAACTTAGGAGTTTATCAACCACTAGGAGAAAACTGGTTAACTCATCAAAATCGACGCCGTATATCAGAAGCTGTACGTAGATCCCTTCTTTCTTCTGATTCTGAACACCGAGGTCGTAGTATGGGCCACCCTACATGTCAAAATAGTTCTTCCTCATCTCAGGAGGTTGGACATCAGTCAGGAGCTGTATCACGTGTCCATCAGCATCCATACATAAGATTAAGTTTGTTGCAGAGGCAGAATAGTGGTGCTTTGAGTGTTCCATTGCCTACACGGACTCTTGCAGCTGCAAGAGAAGGGAGAAACAGGATATCAGAGGTATGTAATGAAGTTGTCTTTAACAGTCGCTGCAACTTTATTATTATTTTAGACTCACTTGACTGTAATGGAATAAAATAAATACCTATATTGCAAAATACTTAATTGTCATTGTCATTGTCATGTTTGATGTATATAAGAAACATCTTATACTCTGCTTATCATTTTTTGAATTCAATAAACTCCAGTATACAACTTTTATTGTATACTTTTTATTTTCTGTTTTGTATTTTTTTTCATTGTATCTTTGGAATTCTCGTCACTGTAAGTCAATTGTGACCTCACCAAGTCTGAATCCATTTAATCATCAGTTTTGTTGAATCAGACACAACCATTCTTCACTTATGAAGATTTTCATTTTTGAAAGCTAGATTGATGCACATTGTTGCACAATTTGTGTTTCTTATGGTCCATGGAATTTATAGAAATTTACTACAATGGACAATTGACCAACACCTTAAAAGTCTACTAATTCTTACACTTTGGACCATGGAATTTTTGTTGATTAGCACTTTGGAATTTACACTTTGGATCTGCTATACTGCCTTGGTCTTTTTCTTCATGATTTGAAGTTGTCTTAGTTAAGTGATTTGACCATTTTAATTTGAGATCTTTGGAATTTCTCATGGTTGATATAAATGACCATGGATCATTACAGTCGATGCAGATAGTCTTACGCATATTCACCATATGGCTGAAAATAACTCATCATATTTTCAATGGATGTCTAGCTAGATCTAATTTTAAGCTACTTTTATAGTGACACGTTTAAAATATTATGGACATGAACTTATCCGACTAATAAATGCTCTTGTTAGGCATGTAAGACTATGACAAATACACACATCAATAAGGAAAAGGGAGATCAAAGAAGACTTGGTTAGTAGCGATAAAACAACCTAAAATTCATATATTTAGATGAGAATATAATAGTGGATCGAGTC